>MU913451.1:0-28563 GCA_036418165.1 Cooperia oncophora | reverse complement strand
AAAACAAAAAACATAACTCGCTTCCAGAGCAGCCCAGAGATGGGGAAAAAGTGGATTAATGTTAGTAGGGGTTGTCGAACCAATTAGAGGAGACATACCCGAAATGAGCACGTCCCTAAGATAGGCGGCGCTTCCCGAAAATCCATTAACTCGGTTCCCGAGAGCAAAAAAGTCGGTGTGGGAGGGCAACACCTGGAAAGAGTTCGGCATGCCTGAGGTGTGTTGAGACCCGCCCACAGTGGGCGGAGCTTGCTCTCATTCATAGGGTGCACATTCAAAAATTTGTAGCTTGGTTCCAGAGCACTCCAGGGACCGGAAAAAAGTGGATTAAGGTCAGCAAAGGGTCGCCGATTGAGAAATGTGGGGCACACATGTTGTGGGCGGTGCCAGTCCGAGGTGGGCGGAGACAGACAAAAGTTCTGTAAAACGGTTCCAGAGCACTCCAGGGACCGGAAAAAAGTGGATTAAGGTCAGCAAAGGGTCGCCGATTGAGAAATGTGGGCACACATGTTGTGGGCGGTGCCAGTCCGAGGTGGGCGGAGACAGACAAAGTTCTGTAAAACGGTTCCAGAGCACTCCAGAGACGGGAAAAAAAGTAGGTCAAGGTCAGCAAAGGGTCGCCGATTGAGAAATGTGGGGCACACATGTTGTGGGCGGTGCCAGTCCGAGGTGGGCGGAGACAGACAAAAGTTCTGTAAAACGGTTCCAGAGCACTCCAGGGACCGGAAAAAGTGGATTAAGGTCAGCAAAGGGTCGCCGGTAAGAAATGTGAGGCACACATGTTGTGGGCGGAGCCTGCCCGAGGTGGGCGGAGACAGACAAAAGTTCTGTAAAACACGGAAGTGGATGGTCAGGAGGGATCACTGTTTGATGCGGCACACAGCCGTTGTAGGCGGAGCGTGCGGCTAGGCGGCGGAGCCAAACAGAAATATAGAATGGTTCCATAACAGACTCCAGGCACCGGCAAAGACGAGCAAAAATGTGCAGGAGCTCCGCTATTGAAGCGAGATTTACGCGCCCATTCTGTGCGGAGCTGTGTCGATGTTGTGGGCGGGCGAAGGTCAAAAATTCACGAATTAGTTGCAGAGCAGCATAGGCACCGGGGACAGGTGGATTGAGGTCCACAGCGGACGAAGTGGAGGAGACATCTCAAAAATGGGCGGGCTGCTTTCGAGATGGGCAGGCTCTTGCTGAAAAATTTCGTGGTTCGCATCTGAGTGAGCTTGGAGATCAGGAAAAACTTTTGGTGAAGAGAAACATATGGCGAGAGTTCAGCATGTCTGTGGTGTGTTGAGACCCGCCCACAGTGGGTGGAGCGTGTTCTCAAGCACGGGGTCCCTACTTTCACTGCGTTTTAGTGCATAGGCCGCCACACTTTGAACACCTGTTGTCACACGTACATTTGATACCAGTCGGTTCGCTGGCTGACGCCGGCGCGACTCCTTTTCTAATAGGGCCAGGCTTTGCCGGTTTTGCTTACTTCGTCGCGCCCACCTGCTTGCGTATGTTTGAATGCTCAACTAATACCCGGTTTCTCTCTCATCTGCGCATTTGATCAACGCTGCTTACCACCATAGACGGTAATAGTGTCGAAAATAGTAGGTATGATGTTATTGCTCAAGGAGCGTTGACTATGTGTACAGGTGAAATAAAAGCCGGATAATTGTTGAGTATCCAGTGTAGAAGGAGGTAAGCGCGGCGAAGCCGCGCCCGCCCGGCGAAGCCGGGCCGTATCACGGAAGGAGGCGCGTCGGCGAGCCGACTGGTATGAAAATAGCTTTTCAGTAATTGTATATATTTGGTAGTGAACATGGTGAACGGTAGGATTAGTAATAAATTATACAAAACAGATGACTCTAGCTTTAAAGACACATAGTACGCTCATACACATTGAGGGTGTATGAGACTATCAGCCCCCCAGATGTCGATGTGTCGTGGTCCCCCCGCCCAAACATGCCCAGGAATGGAGATACAGGGCCGTGAAACACGCTAATTCTTCCATGCTCCGCCCACTGCCTTTTTACGGCGCAGATTCCCGCCGTTCATAACATCCGTTGTAAGCGCGCCTGTCGCGTGCGGCTCCTTGGCACTTTGCCAAGTCCTTTAATTGCGCTCTCAAATACAAGTAAAACGCAATTTCCTGATGCGGATAACATTGGAGGTGCTACAAAATAAGAGCAGAAGATGATGACAAGGGCAGAACTCAAGAGCAACTCGGCTGCATCTGCAGTATCCATCAAGGGCCGCGCATTCCCACAAAACATGAAAATAAAAACAGCCCAAGCGTCCCACTCGTTTGTTCTAAGTATTTCTATGGCTTTGGCGCCGGATCGTAGAAATTTACAGGCCAGTTTATCTAATTTGCCTTTCCTTGATTTTTTCATTTTTGTTTTGTTTACATTTACATCGTTGTGCTTCATTTCTAGCCTGTGTCATCTTCATCTCCTTGTACATGGATTTTGAAGCATGAGCAACACCTAAAATTTTATTCGCATCAGGAAATTGCGTTTTGCTTATTAAACTAACGAGTATGCCGTTTTTATTTTCATGTTTCGTGGAAATACGTGGCCTCCGAGGGATGTTGCAGAAGTGGCACAGTTGCTTTTAAGTTCTGACCCTCGTCATCATCTTCTGCTCTTATTTTGTAGCACCTCCAATGTTATCCGCATCAGGAAATTGCGTTTTACTGTATTTGAGAGCGCAATTAAAGGACTTGGCAAAGTGCCAAGGAGCCGCACGCGACAGGCGCGCTTGCAACGGATGTTATGAACGGCGGGAATCTGCGCCGTAAAAAGGCAGTGGGCGGAGCATGGAAGAATTAGCGTGTTTCACGGCCCTGTATCTCCATTCCTGGGCATGTTTGGGCGGGGGGACCACGACACATCGACATCTGGGGGCTGATAGTCTCATACACCCTCAATGTGTATGAGCGTACTATGTGTCTTTAAGGTACTCAGATTTTCCGCATAGTAGTACAAACATTTCCCTTATTAATAAATTTCTATATCTGTTCGATCATTGATATTCGAAAGCAAAATAACGGATATGGTCACAACGCTTTTGGGTGGTAACAAAGGAGGCTTTATTATAACTAACCTAGTCAAATGAACATACAAAAAAAATTTATATGTCACAAGTACTCAACCGCAAATAATTACAAAAAGTTAACTAAAGTGGTTGAAGGTATTCTCATTGGTAGTGGTAGTTGATGACTCTCGTTATCGCTTCAGTTCTGTATGCAATAGTCTTTTAGTTGGCTATAGCCTTCCAAGTACAATTCTTTTGTTACACGCTCCGCGTATTATCCTTCGTTCAGTCCCCAGTCCCATTCCTTTCAGCTTCTCTATAGTGCATGCGTTTTGCATGAGTGCCTTTGTTACTACTTCTCCTATTTCATCTTTTTCGTCAACTTCTTCCCTAGTAGTCTTTGTCCTTTTTTCGTCAACCCTATCCGAAAGAAGAGTTCGGGGTTATCGAAATAACGATAGTTCGTCAGGTAAACAAGCGAAGGATCATCGTGTTTTGGAGCGTTTTTTCTTTCCAAACATTTTCTTTTCTTTGCTTTTAATTGTATGTTTTCACTGATCATTCTTAGTGTTTAAGTTTCATTTGATGATTTCGAAGGCAAAAGTACGTTGAAAAGGTGAAGGTGGTTCACTTATTAGGATGGCGGGAAAGTTCTGTCACATTTTTCAAATTAGGCTTTCTTTTTATAGAGAGGCGTGTAAGATCAAAATTATACAGCAAAGTATTGCGGGGTTCTTGCCAGTTTTTGAGCACCTCATGGATGCCATCGCTTCACAATGCAAGCCGGGACGACGCAAAGTGAGCTCACCGCAATTTCGACTTTGCTCCGAGTCGTGGAGGTTTTCTCGTCCATATAACCTTTAAGTACGGGAAGCAACTAGCAGTTAGAAGGAGCAATGTCTGGGCTACTCCTTTGCAAGGGGAGAGTCATCCAGCTCTATTGCATGAGAGTCGGCTCGAACTTTTGGATGGAATAGACTGCACTGTCACATTGAAGACGGACTGTGCGGACAAATTTTTCCCTCTGATCGACGATTCGCTTCAGATCTCGTAGCTGCTTTGCGTACGGATTGACCGAGGAAGCAGCTTCATCCAGCAGTTTCACGACCCGCAGCTCCCTCAAGCTGAGTTCACAGGTACACCCAAACCTCACTTCGTCATCAAAACTGTAGGCTCCCGCTCTGAAGCATTAGCGTCGTGGAAGGTTGTCCTGATAATTGAGGGCATCATGCTATGCAGCTTCATTATTTTGGCACCAGCATATCATGCTGGGGAAAGGGTGGTAGAATAAAGAGGTTGACGAAGCGCTTGGAGGGGTAGTGGTGGAGATGGTAGCGGTTAACACACTGGCGACACTGCGTCCCAATGCTGGTAACTGTAAACCATGCAGTTGTGTCACTAGGAGTATTTTATCGTAGAAATAAAGTTATTTCCCTAGGAAAAAAAGGTAATTTTTGAGTACGCAAAACTGAGGCTTCATTTGCAGGTAGCTAAGGTGTGATAAGGTAACAAGCGACAACAGAATATACAGATCGAATCTAATTTACGACCACTGGAGCGAAAATATTCCTTTTTGCGAGCTTGCTCCCACGCTCCACGTGAATGAAGTGGAAGTATTTCATAAAGATTGTGGTTTATCTTGAAAGTAATCAAAAACAGCGAAGCCTTACTAGCTTCTGCATTGAGTTCTGGTACTTCTTCAATTGTTTTGGTGTACAAGCGTCCTGGCATTTACGCGCATTTTCCGAAAACAGGAAAAAACTGCTTGGTACCACGCGGCGGAAACCCGAAAATTCGCCTTGTCGAAAAAGTGTTAACATTCTTGACGACGAAGAAGAAGCACGAGTCAAGCGAGCTGTACTGATAGAAAGAGCATTCTTTGGTGTATAACATGCTCACATTACCGATTACCCCTCTTCAGGTAATGGCCAAGTATTGAGTTCAAAAATGTATGACAGAACTCCCCGCCAAACTAATACCTGTCAGGTTTTTCTGTGGTTCGGCCTGCGCTTCATTCCTTCTCATATGACTCAACAATTATTTGTAATGTAAAAAAGTAATGAAGGTGGAGCTTCAAAACTCTAGTGGATAGATCGACATTGCAACAGATGAGGAGAAAAAACGCGACAAGTACGAGAGTTGTTACAGAAATGGTTTTACGGAACGTTATAATCAGAAGAGGGGCACCATTCATTTCATACTGGCTCATATCATGTGAGTAAAACCAAGTCCAAGAGCTAATAACAAAAAACTAACACAGGTTACTCGTCATGAACAGGGATAATTTGAGAATTCTGCGATAGCTAGTAAACATACACCGGATCACAAACTGTTATCAACCAGATGTGCTCTCACTGCGAGGGTCCAGGGGTATTTTCACGAGGCATCTACCAGTCCAGTAGTTGGAGGGAGAAGGTAAAGGAGGAGGGATCAGAGAAGGAAGGAAGGAAAAGAAGGAAGGAGGAAGAAAAAATGAAAGAGAGGAGAGGCTTCCCGGTTGACAAGTGCCCTGAGACGGTCGGTGTGGGTCCGCAAGCGCATTACGTATAGCACCCTACTTTACACCTGAACACTACTGTGAGTCGTTTGCTCCCTACTGAACAATCGTTCCTGTGGAACCCCCAGCTACAGCCGCGTCACAACCGCTTACTGTTCGGCAAGATGGACTCTGTCATCAAGTTCCCCCACTATGGAAGTTCCATCCCGAAATTTCCTTGACGTTTTGGAGGCCAACCGAAGAATGGCACTGGGCTTCTAAAAATGAGGTGTCGCACCATCCAAGCAAATAGGGACGAGTCGACAGAAGCAGACACAAGAAAGGCTAGATCGTGGAAGGGGAAAAAGTGCATTAGCGTGTCCAGACTAAGTAGCAGGCAACATGAAAAAACATGACATTAACAAAATGCAGAGATAGGGAAATGAAGAAAACGAGTGAGCTAAACGTGTAAGACGCACGGAAGTAGAAGTCACGGGAGACCCAACGCCTGCACTCCCAGCACCCACATATCGATTGTGACGTCATTGCATGCGTTCCCACGATACTCTTCACTCAGCACTGCTCTTGAACGCGTGTTTCGTTATCATCCGTAGAACTTTTCTGGCGCAACAATTCTATACGTTTGTGTGGTGTGAGAAAAAACAGGCGAAGTAACGATCATCCTTTGCGGTCAAGTACCTCAACTGCGACATGTGATAGGTCACCAGTTAAAAAGGCTTTAGGAAGATAAGGTTCCCGAGATCACGAGTTCTTTCGTGTGTCATAGCACTATCACACGAAAGGAGGAACACGATCCGGACATGCTCTCCCTGCGAGCGTCCAGAAGTATTTATTTGGCATCTACTGGCTCAGCAGTTGAGGGAGAAGGCAAAGGAGGGGGAAAGGAAGGAAGGTGGAACAAAAGGGAAGAGAAAGAAGGCCCCTCGACCGAAGTATCCTTTGTAACAAGGGAGATTTGGCAGGTCCGGGGATCGTAGCAACCGTATACCGAGTTGCGATTGGAGCGCAGAGTTGCACTGGAACACGAGAATGGAGCCTTGCAAGCTGTTGGTCTTGAGGAGGAAGAATTGTTGGTATGGCTCTTAGAATGAGTAGGAACTTTGTTTCTTGAGTTTTGAATGTTTCATATTGATATTTGATATTTATCATTCAGAATGAGGTTGAACTCTTGTGACTTGTATTCTAGAAATGATTTTCATCATCTTGTAGGAAAGAAATCGGCACTAACGTAGAACGTTTGGGGGGGGGGGTACGCGGCTCGCGGCGTGCGATGACTCATCGGCTCTTCTGCTCCCTCCTCAGCTCAACAGAAGTAATTTCTTGTTTAGGACATGAATATAACACCGTCCTAGCTATATCTAAAAGTTAAAACAGTTAACGCTGAAAAGTGCAAAGAAGGCTGGAAGGTTCTTACACTCCTTATCCCTGAGTCAGAGTAGGCGTGGCATTTGAACATGGCACGGAACTGGTTACTCGTGGAATATTCCAGTCTGGGACAACTGTCATCTTGTTCTGTGATGGACAGAGACACGAAACCAATTGTTGTCAGCATGGAAAAGCTCATGCAGCAAGCATAGAACTCCAGTTTAGAGTTGAAAAATGTGGGCCACGCCACCCGATGCTCAGGGATTTCGAGTATCCTAAACTACAAAAGATTGTTGCCTGTTTGTTGTTGACTGTTATTGTTGACTACAAAAGATCAAACATTTGTTTTCAGCTTCTGTGGGATTTCTCAGCAAGTTCCCGGTGAATCTTGTTTGTTTTATTCTAATTTGGCTGCTAGATTCGCGCTTCAAGTATGCCGATGAGTGAAGAGCCGATGAGTCATCGCTCGCCGCGGGGTAGGTGGAAAATGGGACGGTTGACCCCTCGTTAATGACTTGTCGCACCTACGATTCGAGGCATAATTAACGAGGTGCGAAGCGACCTCATTAAGCCGAGCCACGTCGCGCTAACTGCGGTTGGCCTCGGTAAGAGGAGAAGTTATTAAGCTATCCAAATTCATGGCATGAATTCATCGAAAATTTGAGAGGGTAAAAAGGTTGCTTTATATTTCAGCTATTTATTAGTTTATTATTATTTTATTATTACTATTACAACTATTCAAACAAAAACAAGTAAGCAAATCGAATAAAAATGTGTCATATAGTTTTGTTCGTAACAAATTGGGACATCTTTTTGCAGTAGGACTCTATTTGGGCACTGGATACTCCCTGCTGATAAAGCTCGTTGAATCTGAAAATAATACTTGTCTCGTTAATGGTTCCCACTGCTGGCGTAACGCAGTATAATTCCTGATCGACGAAGTGAGAAGGTGCTAGTGCGGGAGGAAATGTGCATGGTGATACAAGCCCTACGTCATACGAAGGTGCTGGTACCGGATAAAAATTGTGGGGCGGTGCTAGATACAAAGGTGTGGGAGACGACGTCTGAGGAAACCCTGAAAACGGAACGGCTGCATCCACATAAGAGCAGGAATCGGCAGAATATAATAATGAAGGATTAGTACTTGAATACATGACAACACAAGGAACTTGCTCAACAACAACTCACGTGTTTGCTTTCTACCTGTTAGCTTAAGTATCTAGTCATGACCTCTCGTTGAGGTGTTGTTTGACCACAGGGCTTTCCAAGTGATAAAGAAGTCATTATCGGGATAATATAGAAGAGGCCAGAGGGTCATTACTTGAACTAACTCGCCTTTGAAAGTTTAAGCAGTTAACGCTGAAAAGTGCGAAGAAACAGTTGTAGGATGGAAGATTTTGCCTAAACTACCAACGATTGTTGCCTTTTTGATGTTGACCGTTATTCTTGACTACAAAAGATCAAACATTTGTTGTTCTCAGCTTCTGTGGGATTTCTCAGCAAGTATTCGGTGAATCTTGTTTGTTTTATTCTAATTTTGCTGCTAGATTAGCGCTCTAAGTATGTCAATGAGTGAAGAGCCGATGAGTCATCACTCGCCGCGAGCCGCGTGCCCCCCCCCCCCCCAAATACGTTAGCACCCACGAAACTACTTCTATTTTGCTGAGGAGGGAGCAGAAGAGCAGATGAGTCCTCGCTCGCCCGCGGGGCTCCCAACTACGTTAGCGCCAGAAGAATGATGTGAGTAGTACAACAAACTCACAATACGATCGCATCTATTCCCTGGAGGGTTCTGCGACGTGGAATAAAATGTACTGTCGCCGGCTGCACACATCACGCTCAGTCACACGCGCTACACATAAATCATGGCGATCAACTAATAGTAAGACTTCCGAGACTGATTTAGCTTTTCACTGCTGAGTTTTGCTTTTATTTTATTATCCGAAAGCTGTTCTTCGAGTAATCTGTTCTGCAACAACCTGCTTTGTCCTGCTGACATCAGTCTTATATTGTTTCACAACCTACTCTGTCCTCGTGATATCTATCTATTTCTGTTGTTAGTTTGTTCAGATTTGTTGATATATCGCGTCAGCGGATTTTGAGTTTCAAAGACTGGAAGGATTTTTCAATGATATTAGAAATGTCTAGTTGAGATCGCGTTGATACACAAAAATTCCCAGGGATCCGCAGAACACGCGGAATCGAAAATCGAAACGAAACTGCTGCGGAACACTTGATAGAACTCGATTGATCACTACGTTCTCTATGCAGTTTTCAGATATCACGGAAGATGCGGATTCTGCGGATTTTTCAAATCGACACTTATACCTTCCTTTTCCGCAGAGTCCGTGCGTTCTGCAGAGTCTGCTTTCCTCTGTGTATGGAAGGCGTTAAAGGCAGTTGGCACGATGGTTTCCCACTCGGCCTAAAATGCTAGTAGGGCGCTATGTAGTGGGGAAATGGCGAAAGAACGGAGTGAAACGGTCAAAATCCTGCGAAGAAAAAGCCTCCGTTCTCAGTGACTAAATCGATTTCGGACGAGTTTCCCGTAGGCATCTTACCAATCACCGCTACCAAAGATCGGTTGCATTATGCATACAGCATCACGGCCGCTTCATACCAATCCCTTTGCTTCATAATTTGCTCAGCAAATGAATGAATACGAGCGTCAGGAACGGTCGTCCGTTTGTGGGCGGGCGGGCGAGGAAGGCGTTTGGGACGGAATGTTGTTGCTCGATAGGGCGTTATAGGGGTACCCTCCTTGGAAAAGGCGCCACGGAGCGCCTGTCCGAGGTCACGGAATTCTGTTAAGCCAGTCGTATAAATCCTACATCTGTATAGCGATTTATCGTGCCAACATTCCGAGATTGATCAGCTTTGTAAAGACTGAAACCGTTCAGCGTTGTGTAAAGCCGCGCTCATACATGAGGCTTTGAAAAAAATGACAACTACGCGGACGGAAAAAAGAACACAGCTAGGAAATATGTTCGCCATTGTTCGTGTCACCTGGCAGTGAATTTCAATGCAGATGGGACGATCGTTGCAAGAGGGTGCCTTGGCTAAGGCATGAACTGAGCCCAGCTCTGCTGAGATTCACTCATAAGCAAAGAATGTACTTCAAGAACATGCTTGAAGGTTATTGTGTGGGTCTTAAGAATCTCGTACTGTTTGTTACCATAGAACCCGCTCCAGAGCACTTCATGGATTTCATTATTAATCGGCTGCGCAAGCAAGATCCAACCAAGTCTTCGAAACTTTCGTTTATCGTGGAGGCTGACCTTTACAATATAGTGCAGAGGTTCAATATGATACCAGGATGGAGGCAGAAGGATGATGTCACTTCTTTGCAAATGTGGCATGATGAGAACAACGTTGATGATGGTATCAGGTGCTTCGAATTGCCTCAAGATTCTAGTGGCAGAGGTTTCCTGCTAGGTGAGAACAAGTAGCAAATTAGCACCAAAAACTGCAAGCAGTTTTTTCAATTCAGTGATAACACCATTGATGCGGGCTGGATCCGAAAGTACTCTGGGAAAGGGGTGGTTCTTGTAAAGAATACTTTAGCTTTCTTACCAAGTGGCACCATGACCACGGCAGACGTAGAGAGGCTGTTTTTGGAAGTCAGGCATATAATGCCCACGTTTGCTCCTAAAAGGATTGTGACGGACGGGGCCCCTTGCTTTTATAACGGGTTCAAGGCAGTTTTTCCGCACGCACACACTCGACTGCATCTATGTCGATTTCACATAAGCCAGACATGGGAAAGGAAAACAAGGAACTGGTGGAGGTTGGGGAGGAAAACATCCAAGTGCAATATCACAAAAGACCGTAAAATTTAGGCGCCCTCGCGTTCTACTGTGAATGATTCACACCGCCGTTCACTGCTGGTTGTGCAATTGGACGAGTTCATGAAGCGGTTCGCAGATATTCTTGCTTATCTGCACGGAATGAACCAGAGGACCATGGCCAAATACCTCGAAGAAATTATTTAGGTAGCTGTGAAATTATATAGTGATCATTCTTCACTGGTGACCGTTACAGGGGAGGGCAGGTGGCACGTGCTGAAGAGAGCGCGGACAAAAACCTTTGAAGTATCATTCGACGGCCCTTGCTCTTGTGATCCAGCGGTAACTCCACTATTTCTCATGTGAAAACTAAGCTGCTGATGCCGAGTGACAATTAGCTTCTTCAGAATAATAGACACTGTCTCAACTTCGGGGATCGTGCTTATGCATGGAGCTGTATATGCATGGACGATAGGAGTGGAGTCAGTTGTCCCCATAGACACGCTGTTAAATTACTAGCCCCAGAATGTATGCCCTCGGAATGTGTGCAGGAAGACGCGCCTCCACATTTTGAAGCCGAAGTGGATACTCTCGTCGTGGAGGCACAGGAGCGTAAGGAAGCGCGTTATCAGAAACTCAATGCTATCAGAACAGCAAGTATCTGAGCAGATAGGAGACCAGAATGAAGGAGTAAAGTCAAGATCCTTTTTCTAGACCTTTGCCGCTATAGATGCCACAGCTTCCTCGTTGGCAAAGTTGGATACGGATGAAGCGATGGCGCAGTTGCAGGAACTTTAGAACGCATGCAGTCGGCAGCTGGAATTATACAGACACTTCGAATACGCTTGCCCCTCGACCCGAGCTGAATGGAATTGGAGGCAAACCGCAACTAACCAAAGTACAGCTGTACCAGGTAACGTTTAGTTTGTTACTGTTAGACAATAACTTAGAGGTGTAAAGGTTTCTTCAAGAGATTCGTTTATAGCGTGGAAAGATAAAGAAAATAAAGAGACGAGGGCAAGATTTACATGAGGAAGTCAAAAGGATGAGAGAAGGGCATTCAGAATAATTAGGCTTCGAATTATCATTTCAAGTAAAGCTTTATTATGAATCGTTCGCAGCAAGACTCGCAAAGCTCGTGTTCTCGCTCGCTTCCAGAGTTTTAATCTGTTCAGTGTCGATATTTTTCAATTCAAGGTTATTGTTTGTCGAGCAAAACTATATGCTTATTTCATATTGAAAACAATTTATGTCGACGAGGAAATACTCAAGAATGGTCCGTATATGATACCTCAGTCCATTGTATTCTATTACAAAGCACAGCTTACTATCCTGTTTTGATTATTATTTATTATTAATGTTGTTATCGTCAGTTATTACTGGTTAAGCTTTATGACTAATATGAACCATCTTATCGCAAAAAAGTGGTTATTTCAGAAGGAAAATCTTCGTCCTTCGTAGATATGATATACACACGTGAGCAGCAGCATTTATAACTCCCGTTGAAAGGTATGCATGTCACATCTGATGTTGTTACATGTGCAGTAAGTAGTACAGCAGGTTTAGTTTTTTTAGGATTATGCATGAGGCTGATTGCTCGGAATTATTGGAAGTATACGAGATATCAACAAGTCACACAAGTGCACTTCATCTCAATTCTAGCAATTGCTCATCCGTCATTTCGTTGAAGTTGTAATAACTCTAGTAATATACCGTGATTGTTATCTCGTATGTACATCGTTTTCCTATATCAAGGGACATCCATCTCAGTTTCAGCATCGCTCATTCATCATTTCGATGAAATGTGATATTTCTAAAAGTATACCGTTGTTTTTATCTCATATGTACCTCTGATCAACAGGACACACACTTTTCTCACTTTCAGTAGTTGCTCATTCGTCATTCGATTAACATGTGATAACTCTAGAAACATACCGTTATTGTTATCTTGTATTTCTATATCAATAGATTATATTACTGTCGGCAATTTCATGAATGAATTAGGCCCTTCCAAATGGCTTACTATCTCTACCCAAACTGTTTGCGCTACTTTAATATGAAATGAAGCAGTATTCACTCTGTACACAGTTCATTCATTCGTATAGCACTACGGTTTATTCATTCGCACATCACCCAAAGCACATATCTCTTGAATGATCGAATACTTTCGAAAGCAAAACGCGAAAGTGAAAAGCTAAATCAGTCTCGAAAGCTTTAGTTGATTCGCCGTGATTTATGTGTTGCGCGGGAGATTGCGCGTGTGTGCAGCCGGCGACAGTACATTTTATTTCACGTCGCAGAACCCTTCAAGGAATAGATGCGATCCCACAGTACGGTAGAGGCAAACAACCAAACACCCTACCCCCCTTCCCCCCCCCCCCCAAAGGAGCCGTAAAAAACAAATCTGGGTGCACACCAAACACAGCATCTCATGACAACAGCGTCGAAATTGCCTGGATAACGCGCGTATGTGTTGTGGTTGCCACTGCCTCGAGCATTTTTGAAGTTTTGGGAATAGAAGAATAGTATAGATCTCGGTCAGGCGTTTTTTATTGCCGATCGGACCTACACCATACTTTTCGCTCAAAACGCTAGCATTCCGTTGAGAAGATTCGAAACGCTAGGTTGATAGCTATATTTTCTTCTCGTCCAAAACGCTCGAATGTATACGAGAACTGTGAACGCAGCTCAACCCTAGTTCTGTCTCATCAAAAAGAATCTGTTTAGGTTTTGAAGACAACACGACTGCATCGGAATGGAAAACTTTTCGCCTTCCAGATTAGTGAACGAATGTTGTTGCACTATGCACAACTTTTTCTCCTCATTTCAGCATTACTCCTAGATGCCTTGAGTAGTTCAGGTTTTAACTACGAGCTTATTCTTGAAGCTGTGAATAGGGCTGACTATGGAACTCGTACTGTATTTTGTTCAAAAACTATGCTTGTCATCATTCCTCGTATCGCACGAAACCAACAGGAAGCAAGCAGGCAGTGGTAACCACACGACAAGGAGGCTATACTGTCATCAGAACCATCAGAACCACATATAAGAATGTGGATAATTGAAACCACTACTCGAACATGGAAAGAAGCAGGGCATTTATCAGGGGGTAAGTGCGGGAATTGTGAGGGAGAAAACACACTATATCGCCGTCTGTGACGACGATCTCACTCTATCCTTCTGTCTCCACGTCTGGGGCTAGAATCTCTCCTAGCGTGAGCCCTTAAAGACACATTCATATCATGTGTCCGCCTCATGCTAGTATTCAAACGGTACGATCACACATAGTTTGGGTGTGTGTGACTATCAGCCCCCAGCTGTCGAAGCGTAGCGGTTTCCCCGTCCTAACATGCGCAGGAATGGAGATACAGGACCGTGAAACACGCTAATTCCTCCATGCTCCGCCCACCGTTTATGCTAACAGCCGTTCCGCGCGGCGCGTGTCGCGCGCAGCTCTCTTGGCTTTTTGCCAAGTCCTGTAATTGCGCTTTGGAATACAAGTAAAACGCAATTTCCTGATGCGGATAACATTTTAGGTGCTGCAAAATAAGAACCGAAGATGATGACGAGGGCCAGAACTCAAGAGCAACTGTGCTGCTTCTGCAATATCCCTCGGAGGCCGCGCATTCCCACAAAACATGAAAATAAAAACGGCCTAAGCGTCCCACTCGTTAGTTTAAAGTATTTCTATGGCTTTAGAGCCGGATTCGCGCCGGATCGCAGAAATTACACGCGATTTAATTAATTTGCGTTTCCTTAATTTTTCATTTTTGTTTTATTTACATCTACATTCGTTGTTCTTCATTTCTCATCTTCATCACCTTCTATTCGGACTTTGAAGCATGAGCAACACCTCAAATGTTATTCGCATCAGGAGAATCGCGTTTTGCTTCTATTAAAGACAGTCCTCGCGCTCAAGTGGCACATGGTCGTCTTTCCTTGTGCAGGTAGTTCAGCCCCCAAGCTAGATACTGTCCCACTCTCGCGACCAGGGCACGCCATCGCGTTGTGATCATTTCCCGCTAAATACGACCCCCCAAATAAGGGTCTTAATACGACCCCCCTGTCACGAGGGTACAAATGAAAAGAAGCGCAAAAGGGACGAAGAAAATGACAATAAAGAGAACTGGGCGCTATTGAACTATTCCTATGCCAAAAAGCGCTATTGAACTATTCCTATGCCGAAAACTCAAAAAAATCAATGCTGAAACTTTGTCTATCGATGTCCTGATCACGAGTGTGACATCATTTTCCGTACCTTGCGCTATTTGGCACTCTGCTGAGGCTGAAACTGAGAAAAAGGGAAGATTTCCCTCAGGCCAGGCTCAGTCTTAGCAAAGCGCAGATGACCTATAGTGTCCTGCGTTAGAGTTGGCGTCAAGAATAAATAACATATTCGTAAACAGGATGTCAAATAACCCCCGTATACAAGTTTTCATCGATTTCGGTGATTTAGGGTATTTTGGTCCCGGCGCCTATGGCGCGGCGCCAAAGTTTTCACAGCACAGCATGCGAGAGTTTTCTTTTATAGCGGACGATGAAAACCTAGGATACCTAAGAAGCCTAGAATACAAGATACAAGAGACCCACCCATTCTGGGTGATAGATATCACTTCTGAAATGAGTGGAATATTCACAGCTCAAGGAAAAAAGTCCCTGCTCATTCTAAGAGCGAAAAAGTTAAAAAAATTATGGGCTTCTTGTTTAAAACAATAAGAGGTGGCACTTTGCCTCTTAATCGAACGAAGAGTTTTATTCGTGTTTCCCCGAGGCTCCTAAGTGCCTAGGGGAAGATGAACAAATTAATGCTAACAGTGTGCTATAAGCTGTAGGAATTAAACACCAGCACATTCTTCCTGCTCAAGAACAACAGCTCGGAAAGCGTCCCAGGACAACTAATCCGTTTTTTTTCTCTGAGTCTCCTTCTCGAGGCCATGTACCACACCGGAGACTGCTGGGAGGCACGCAGAGTGACTCATCAGAATACTTTGGCGCCGCGCCACAGGCGCCGGGGCCAAAATACCCTAAATCACCGAAATCGATGAAAACTTGTATACGGGGGTTATTTGACATCCTGTTTACGAATATGATATTTATTCTTGACGCCAGCTCTAACGTAGGACACTATAGTCATCTGCGCTTTGCTAGACTGAGCCTGGCCTGAGGGAAACTCCCCTTTTTCTCAGAGCCTCAGCAGAGTGCCCAATAGCGCAGGTACGGAAAATGATGTCACACTCGTGATCAGGACATCGAATAACATCGATAGACAAAGTTTCAGCATTGATTTTTTTGAGTTTTCGGCATAGGAATAGTTCAATAGCGCTTTCGGCATAGGAATAGTTCAATAGCGCCCAGTTCTCTTTATTGTCATTTTCTTCGTCCCTTTTGCGCTTCTTTTCATTTGTACCCTCGTGACAGGGGGGGGTCGTATTAAGACCCTTATTTTGGGGGGTCGTATCTAGCGGGAAATGATCACAACGCGATGGCGTGCCCTGGTCGCGAGAGTGGGACAGTATCTAGCTTGGGGGCTGAACTACCTGCACAAGGAAAGACGACCATGTGCCACTTGAGCGCGAGGACTGTCTTTAATAGAAGCAAAACGCGATTCTCTGATGCGAATAAAATTTGAGGTGTTGCTCATGCTTCAAAGTCCGAATAGAGGTGATGAAGATGTGAAATGAAGAACAACGAATGTAGATGTAAATAAAACAAAAATGAAAAATTTAAGGAAACGCAAATTAATTGAAATCGCGTGTAATTTCTGCGATCCGGCGCGAATTCGGCTCCAAAGCCATAGAAATACTTTAAACTAACGAGTGGGACGCTTAGGCCGTTTTTATTTTCATGTTTTGTGGGAATGCGCGGCCTCCGAGGGATATTGCAGAAGCAGCACAGTTGCTCTTGAGTTCTGGCCCTCGTCATCATCTTCGGTTCTTATTTTGCAGCACCTAAAATGTTATCCGCATCAGGAAATTGCGTTTTACTTGTATTCCAAAGCGCAATTACAGGACTTGGCAAAAAGCCAAGAGAGCTGCGCGCGACACGCGCCGCGCGGAACGGCTGTTAGCATAAACGGTGGGCGGAGCATGGAGGAATTAGCGTGTTTCACGGTCCTGTATCTCCATTCCTGCGCATGTTAGGACGGGGAAACCGCTACGCTTCGACAGCTGGGGGGCTGATAGTCACGCACACCCAAACTATGTGTGATCGTACCGTTTGAATACTAGCATGAGGCGGACACATGATATGAATGTGTCTTTGAGGGCTCACGCTAGGAGAGATTCTAGCCCCAGACGTGGAGACAGAAGGATAGAGTGAGATCGTCGTCACAGACGGCGATATAGTGTGTTTTCTCCCTCACAATTCCCGCACTTACCCCCTGATAAATGCCCTGCTTCTTTCCATGTTCGAGTAGTGGTTTAATTACCCACATTCTTATATGTGGTTCTGATGGTTCTGATAACAGTATAGCCTCCTTGTCGTGTGGTTACCACTGCCTGCTTGTTTCCTGTTGGTTTCGTGCGATACGAGGAATGATGACAAGCATAGTTTTTGAACAAAATATAGTACATGTTCCATAGTCAGCCCTATTCACAGCTTCAAGAATGAGCTCGTAGTTAAAACCCGAACTACTCAAGCCAATCTAGGAGTAATGCTGAAATGAGGAGAAAAAGTTGTACATCGTGCATCAACATTCGTTCATTAATGTGGAAGGCGAAAAGTTTTCCATTCCGATGCAGTCGTGTTGTCTTTAAAACCTAAACAGATTCTTTTTGATGAGACAGAACTAGGGTTGAGCTGCGTTCACAGTTCTCGTATACATTCGAGCGTTTTGGACGAGAAGAAAATATAGCTATCAACCTAGCGTTTCGAATCTTCTCAACGGAATGCTAGCGTTTTGAGCGAAAAGTATGGTGTAGGTCCGATCGGCAATAAAAAACGCCTGACCGAGATCTATACTATTCTTCTATTCCCAAAACTTCAAAAATGCTCGAGGCAGTGGCAACCACAACACATACGCGCGTTATCCAGGCAATTTCGACACTGTTATCATGAGATTTCTTGTGTTTGTGTGCACCCAGATTTTGTTTTTACGGCTCCTTGGGGGGGGGGGGGGGGGGAGGGCTTAGGGTGTTCGTTGTTTGCTCTCCTGTAGCTTACCGTACGTGGGATCGCATCTATTCCTTGAAGGGTTCTGCGACGTGAAATAAAATGTACTGTCGCCGGCTGCACACACGCGATCTCCCGCGCAACACATAAATCACGGCGAATCAACTAAAGCTTTCGAGACTGATTTAGCTTTTCACTTTCGCGTTTTGCTTTCAAGTATTCGATCATTCAAGAGATATGTGCTTTGGGTGATGTGCGAATGAATAAACCGTAGTGCTATACGAATGAATGAACTGTGTACAGAGTGAATACTGCTTCATTTCATATTAAAGTAGCGCAAACAGTTTGGGTAGAGATAGTAAGCCATTTGGAAGGGCCTAATTCATTCATGAAATTGCCGACAGTAATATAATCTATTGATATAGAAATACAAGATAACAATAACGGTATGTTTCTAGAGTTATCACATGTTAATCGAATGACGAATGAGCAACTACTGAAAGTGAGAAAAGTGTGTGTCCTGTTGATCAGAGGTACATATGAGATAAAAACAACGGTATACTTTTAGAAATATCACATTTTCATCATCGAAGATATTGCAGCGATGCTGAAACTGAGATGGATGTCCCTTGATATAGGAAAACGATGTACATACGAGATAACAATCACGGTATATTACTAGAGTTATTACAACTTCAACGAAATGACGGATGAGCAATTGCTAGAATCGAGATGAAGTGCACTTGTGTGACTTGTTGATATCTCGTATACTTCCAATAATTCCGAGCAATCAGCCTCATGCATAATCCTAAAAAAACTAAACCTGCTGTACTACTTACTGCACATGTAACAACATCAGATGTGACATGCATACCTTTCAACGGGAGTTATAAATGCTGCTGCTCACGTGTGTATATCATATCTACGAAGGACGAAGATTTTCCTCCTGAAATAACCACTTTTTTGCGATAAGATGGTTCATATTAGTCATAAAGCTTAACCAGTAATAACTGACGATAACAACATTAATAATAAATAATAATCAAAACAGGATAGTAAGCTGTGCTTTGTAATAGAATACAATGGACTGAGGTATCATATACGGACCATTCTTGAGTATTTCCTCGTCGACATAAATTGTTTTCAATATGAAATAAGCATATAGTTTTGCTCGACAAACAATAACCTTGAATTGAAAAATATCGACACTGAACAGATTAAAACTCTGGAAGCGAGCGAGAACACGAGCTTTGCGAGTCTTGCTGCGAACGATTCATAATAAAGCTTTACTTGAAATGATAATTCGAAGCCTAATTATTCTGAATGCCCTTCTCTCATCCTTTTGATTTCCTCATGTAAATCTTGACCTCGTTCCTTTGTTTCTTTATCTTTCACGCTATAAACCGAATCTCTGGGAAGAGGATCTTACATCTCTAAGTGTATGACTAACAGTTTAAAACAAGCTCAAAGTTACTACAGCCGTACTTTGGTTAGTTGCGGTTTGCCTCCAATTCCATTCAGCTCGGGTCGAGGGGCAAGCGTATTCGAAGTGTCTGTATAATTCCAGCTGCCGACTGCATGCGTTCTAAAGTTCCTGCAACTGCGCCATCGCTTCATCCGTATCCAACTTTGCCAACGAGGAAGCTGTGGCATCTATAGCGGCAAAGGTCTAGGAAAAGGATCTTGACTTCACTCCTTCATTCTAGTCTCCTATCTGCTCAGATACTTGCTGTTCTGATAGCATTGAGTTTCTGATAACGCGCTTCCTTACGCTCCTGTGCCTCCACGACGAGAGTATCCACTTCGGTTTCAAAATGTGGAGGCGCGTCTTCCTGCACACATTCCGAGGGCATACATTCTGGGGCTAGTAATTTAACAGCGTGTCTATGGGGACAACTGACTCCACTCCTATCGTCCATGCTATACAGCTCCATGCATAAGCACGATCCCCGAAGTTGAGACAGTGTCTATTATTCTGAAGAAGCTAATTGTCACTCGGCATCAGCAGCTTAGTTTTCACATGAGAAATAGTGGAGTTACCGCTGGATCACAAGAGCAAGGGCCGTCGAATGATACTTCAAAGGTTTTTGTCCGCGCTCTCTTCAGCACGTGCCACCTGCCCTCCCCTGTAACGGTCACCAGTGAAGAATGATCACTATATAATTTCACAGCTACCTAAATAATTTCTTCGAGGTATTTGGCCATGGTCCTCTGGTTCATTCCGTGCAGATAAGCAAGAATATCTGCGAACCGCTTCATGAACTCGTCCAATTGCACAACCAGCAGTGAACGGCGGTGTGAATCATTCACAGTAGAACGCGAGGGCGCCTAAATTTTACGGTCTTTTGTGATATTGCACTTGGATGTTTTCCTCCCCAACCTCCACCATTTCCTTAGTTTTCCTTTCCCATGTCTGGATTATGTGGAATCGACACAGGTGCAGTCGAGTGTATGCGTGCGGAAAAACTGCCTTGAACCCGTTATAAAAGCAAGGGGCCCCGTCCGTCACAATCCTTTTAGGAGCAAATGTGGGCATTATATGCCTGACTCCCAAAAACAGCCTCTCTACGTCTGCCGTGGTCATGGTGCCACTTGGTAAGAAAGCTAAAGTATTCTTTACAAGAACCACCCCTTTCCCAGAGTACTTTCGGATCCAGCCCGCATCAATGGTGTTATCACTGAATTGAAAAAACTGCTTGCAGTTTTTGGTGCTAATTTGCTACTTGTTCTCACCTAGCAGGAAACCTCTGCCACTAGAATCTTGAGGCAATTCGAAGCACCTGATACCATCATCAACGTTGTTCTCATCATGCCACATTTTGCCACAAGCCGCTCTCCATTCCCTCTCGCCTCCATCCTGGTATCATATTGAACCTCTGCACTATATTGTAAAGGTCAGCCTCCACGATAAACGAAAGTTTCGAAGACTTGGTTGGATCTTGCTTGCGCAGCCGATTAATAATGAAATCCATGAAGTGCTCTGGAGCGGGTTCTATGGTAACAAACAGTACGAGATTCTTAAGACCCGCACGACAACCTTCAAGCATGTTCTTGAAGTACGTCCTTTGCTTTTGAGTGAATCTCAGCAGAGCTGGGCTCAGTTCCTGCCTTAGCCAAGGCACCCTCTTGCAACGATCGTCCCATCTGCATTGAAATTCACTGCCAGGTGACACGAACAATGGCGAACATATTTCCTAGCTGTGTTCTTTTTTCCGTCCGCGTAGTTGTCATTTTTTTCAAAGCCTCATGTATGAGCGCGGCTTTACACAACGCTGAACGGTTTCAGTCTTTACAAAGCTGATCAATCTCGGAATGTTGGCACGATAAATCGCTATACAAATGTAGGATTTATACGACTGGCTTAACAGAATTCTGTGACCTCGGACAGGCGCTCCGTGGCGCCTATTCCGAGGAGAGTACCCCCCATTACTAAGCCCTATCGAGCAACAACATTCCGTCCCAAACGCCTTCCTCGCCCGCCCGCCCACAAAAGGACAATCGTTAATGACGCTCGTATTCATTCATTTGCTGAGCAGATTATGAAGCATAGGGATTGGTATGAAGCGGCCGCGATGCTGTATGCATAATGCAACCGATCTTTGGTAGCGGTATTCGGTAGGATGCCAACAGGAAACTCGTCCGAAATCGATTTAGTCACTGAGAACGGAGGCTTTTTCTTCACAGGATTTCCACCGTTTCACTCCGTTCTTTCGCCATTCCCCCACTACATAGCCCCAACTAGCATTTCAGGCCGCCGTGGGAAACCACCGTGCCAACTGCCTTTGAACGCCTTCATACACAGAGGAAAGACAGATCTGCCCAGAACGCACGGACTCTGCGGAAAAGGAAGGTATAAGTGTCGATTTGAAAAATCCGCAGAATCCGCATCTTCCGTGATATCTGAAAACTGCATAGAGAACGTAGTGATCAATCGAGTTCTATCAAGTGTTCCGCAGCCAGTTTCGTTTCGATTTTGATATCCGCCGTCGTGCGGATCCTGGGATGTTTTGTGTATCAACGCGATCGTCAACTAGACATTTCTAATATCATTGCGAAAAATCCTTCCAGCTCTTTGAAACTCGCAAAATCCGCTGACGCGATATATCAACAAATCTGAACAAACTAACAACAGAAAGACGAGGACAGAGTAGGTTGTGAAACAATATAAGACTGATGTCAGCAGGACAAAGCAGGTTGTTGCAGAACAGATTACTCGAAGAACAGCTTTCGGATAATAAAATGAAAGCAAAACTCAGCAGTGAAAAGCTAAATCAGTCTCGGAAGTCTTACTATTAGTTGATCGCCATTTGATTATGTTGCGTGTGTGACTGAGCGTGATGTGTGCAGCCGGCGACAGTACATTTTATTCTACGTCGCAGAACCCTCCAGGGAATAGATGCGATCGTATTGTGAGTTTGTTGTACTACTCACATCATTCTTCTGGCGCTAACGTAGTTGGGAGCCCCGCGGGCGAGCGAGGACTCATCTGCTCTTCTGCTCCCTCCTCAGCAAAATAGAAGTAGTTTCGTGGGTGCTAACGTATTAGGGGGGGGGGGGGCACGCGGCTCGCGGCGAGTGACTCATCGACTCTTCACTCATTGACATACTTAGAGCGCTAATCTAGCAGCAAAATTAGAATAAAACAAACAAGATTCACCGAATACTTGCTGAGAAATCCCACAGAAGCTGAGAACAACAAATGTTTGATCTTTTGTAGTCAAGAATAACGGTCAACATCAAAAAGGCAACAATCGTTGGTAGTTTAGGCAAAATCTCCCATCCTACAACTGTTTCTTCGCACTTTTCAGCGTTAACTGCTTAAACTTTCAAAGGCGAGTTAGTTCAAGTAATGACCCTCTGGCCTCTTCCATATTATCCCGATAATGACTTCTTTATCACTTGGAAAGCCCTCTGGCCAAACACAACACCTCAAGCGAGGAGGGAAGGAGTTAGATACTTAAGCTAACAGGTAGAAAGCAAACACGTGAGTTGTTGTTGAGCAAGTTCCTTGTGTTGTCATGTATTCAAGTACTAATCCTTCATTATTATATTTCTGCGATTCCTTGCTGATCTCGCTCGCGCTCGCGTTCCGTTTTCAGGGTTTCCTCAGACGTCGCTTCCCACACCTTTGGATGTAACACCGCCCCACAATTTTTATCCAGAACCAACACCTTCGTATGACCTAGGGCTTGTATCACCATGCACATTTCCTCCCGCACTAGCACCTTCTCACTTCGTCGATCAGGAATTATACTGCGTTACGCCAGCAGTGGGAACCATTAACGAGACAAGTATTATTTTCAGATTCAACGAGCTTTATCAGGAGGGAGTATCCAGTGCCCAAATAGAGTCCTACTGCAAAAAGATGTCCCAATTTGTTACGAACAAAACTATATGACACATTTTTTATTCGATTGGCTCACTTGCGTTTTGTTTGAATAGTTGTAATAGTAATAATAACAAATAATAATAAACTAATAAATAGCTGAAATATAAAGCAACCTTTTTACCCTTTCAAATTTTCGATGAATTCATGCCATGAATTTGGATAGCTTAATAACTTCTCCTCTTACCGAGGCCAACCGCAGTTAGCGCGACGTGGCTCGGCTTAATGAGGTCGCTTCGCACCTCGTTAATTATGCCTCGAATCGTAGGTGCGACAAGTCATTAACGAGGGGTCAACCGCCGTCCCATTTTCCACCTACCCCGCGGCGAGCGATGACTCATCGGCTCTTCACTCATCGGCATACTTGAAGTGCGAATCTAGCAGCCAAATCAGAATAAAACAAACAGGATTCATCGGGAACTTGCTGTGAAATCCCACAGAAGCTGAAAACAAGTGTTTGATCTTTTGTAGTCAACAATAACACTCGAACAAACAACATGGCCTAACAATCTTTTGTAGCTTAGTATACTCGAATCCCTGTAGATCGGGTGGCGTGGCGCCAACATTTTCAACTTAACCTGGAGGAGGTGTCTATGCTTCTGATGAGCTATTTTCATGCTGACACAATTGGTTTCGTGTCTCTGTCCATCACAGAACAAGATGACAGTTGTCCCAGACTGGAATATTCCACGAGTAACCAGTTCCGTGCCATGTTCAAATGCCACGCCTACTCTGACTCAGGGATAAGGAGTGTAAGAACCTTCCAGCCTTCTTTGCACTTTTCAGCGTTAACTGTTTTAACTTTTAGATATAGCTAGGACGGTGTTATATTCATGTCCTAAACAAGAAATTACTTCTGTTGAGCTGAGGAGGGAGCAGAAAGAGCCGATGAGTCATCGCACGCCGCGAGCCGCGTACCCCCCCCCCCCAAACGTTTCTACGTTAGTGCCGATTTCTTTCCATACAAGATGATGAAAATCATTTCTAGAATACAAGTCACAAGAGTTCAACCTCATTCTGAATGATAAATATCAAATATCAATATGAAACATTCAAAACTCAAGAAACAAAGTTCCTACTCATTCTAAGAGCCATACCAACAATTCTTCCTCCTCAAGACCAACAGCTTGCAAGGCTCCATCTCTCGTGTTCCAGTGCAACTCTGCGCTCCACAAATCGCAACTCGGTTATACGTTGCTACGATCCCCGGACCTGCCAAATCTCCCTTGTTACAAAGGATACTTCGGTCAAGGGGCCTTCTTTCTTTTCCCTTTTGTTCCACCTTCCTTCCTTTCCCCCTCCTTTGCCTTCTCCCTCAACTGCTGAGCCAGTAGATGCCAAATAAATACTTCTGGACGCTCGCAGGGAGAGCATGTCCGGATCGTGTTCCTCCTTTCGTGTGATAGTGCTATGACACACGAAAGAACTCGTGATCTCGGAACCTTATCTTCCTAAAGCCTTTTTAACTGGTGACCTATCACATGTCGCAGTTGAGGTACTTGACCGCAAAGGATGATCGTTACTTCGCCTGTTTTTTCTCACATCACACAAACGTATAGAATTGTTGCGCCAGAAAAGTTCTACGGATGATAACGAAACACGCGTTCAAGAGCAGTGCTGAGTGAAGAGTATCGTGGGAACGCATGCAATGACGTCACAATCGATATGTGGGTGCTGGGAGTGCAGGCGTTGGGTCTCCCGTGACTTCTACTTCCGTGCGTCTTACACGTTTAGCTCACTCGTTTTCTTCATTTCCCTATCTCTGCATTTTGTTAATGTCATGTTTTTTCATGTTGCCTGCTACTTAGTCTGGACACGCTAATGCACTTTTTCCCCTTCCACGATCTAGCCTTTCTTGTGTCTGCTTCTGTCGACTCGTCCCTATTTGCTTGGATGGTGCGACACCTCATTTTTAGAAGCCCAGTGCCATTCTTCGGTTGGCCTCCAAAACGTCAAGGAAATTTCGGGATGGAACTTCCATAGTGGGGGAACTTGATGACAGAGTCCATCTTGCCGAACAGTAAGCGGTTGTGACGCGGCTGTAAGTTGGGGGTTCCACAGGAACGATTGTTCAGTAGGGAGCAAACGACTCACAGTAGTGTTCAGGTGTAAAGTAGGGTGCTATACGTAATGCGCTTGCGGACCCACACCGACCGTCTCAGGGCACTTTTCAACCGGGAAGCCTCTCCTATCTTTCATTTTTTCCTCCTTCCTTCTTTTCCTTCTTTTCCTTCCTTCCTTCTCTGATCCCTCCTCCTTTACCTTCTCCCTCCAACTACTGGACTGGTAGATGCCATCGTGAAAATACCCCTGGACCCTCGCAGTGAGAGCACATCTGGTTGATAACAGTTTGTGATCCGGTGTATGTTTACTAGCTATCGCAGAATTCTCAAATTATCCCTGTTCATGACGAGTAACCTGTGTTAGTTTTTTGTTATTAGCTCTTGGACTTTGTTTTACTCACATGATATGAGCCAGTATGAAATGAATGGTGCCCCTCTTCTGATTATAACGTTCCGTAAAACCATTTCTGTAACAACTCTTGTACTTGTCGCGTTTTTTCTCCTCATCTGTTGCAATGTCGATCTATCCACTAGAGTTTTGAAGCTCCACCTTCATTACTTTTTTTACATTACAAATAATTGTTGCGTCATATGAGAAGGAATGAAGCGCAGGCCGAACCACAGAAAAACCTGACAGGTATTAGTTTGGCGGGGAGTTCTGTCATACATTTTTGAACTCAATACTTGGCCATTACCTGAAGAGGGGTAATCGGTAATGTGAGCATGTATACACCAAAGAATGCTCTTTCTATCAGTACAGCTCGCTTGACTCGTGCTTCTTCTTCGTCGTCAAGAATGTTAACACTTTTTCGACAAGGCGAATTTTCGGGTTTCCGCCGCGTGGTACCAAGCAGTTTTTTCCTGTTTCCGGAAAATGCGCGTAAATGCCAGGACGCTTGTACACCGAAGCAATTGAAGAAGTACCAGAACTCAATGCAAAAGCTAGTAAGACTGTTCGCTGTTTTTGATTGCTTTCAAGATAAACGACAAGTCTTTATGAAATACTTTCACTTCATTCACGTGGAGCATGGGAGCAAGTTCGCAAAGAGGAATATTTTCGCTCCAGTGGTCGTAAATTAGATTCGATCTGTATATTCTGTTGTCGCTTGTTACCTTATCACACCTTAGCTACCTGCAAATGAAGCTCAGTTTTTGCGGTACTCAAAAATTACCTTTTTTCCTTAGTGGGAATATTAACTTTACTTTTCTACGATAAAATAACATCCTAGTGACACAACTGCATGGTTTACAGTTACCAGCATTGGGACGCAGTGTCGCCAGTGTGTTAACCGCTACCATCTCCACCACTACCCCTCCAAGCGCTTCGTCAACCTCTTTATTCTACCACCCTTTCCCCAGCATGATATGCTGGTGCCAAAATAATGAAGCTGCATAGCATGATGCCCTCAATTATCAGGCAACCTTCCACGCCGCTAATGCTGCAGAGCGTGAGCTTACACTTTTAATGACGAAGTGAGGTTTGGGTGAACCTGTGAACACAGCTTGAGGGAGCTGTGGGTCGTGAAACTGCTGGATGAAGATGCTTCCTCGGTCAATCCGTACGCAAAGCAGCTACGAGATCTGAAGCGAATCGTCGACTAGAGGGAAAAATTTGTCAGCACAATCCGTCTTCAATGTGACAGTGAAGTCGATTCCATCCAATAGTTCGAGCCGAATCTCATGCAATAGAGTTGGATGACTCTCCCCTTGCAAAGAAGTAGCCCAGACATTGCTCCTTAGAACTGCTACTTGCTTCCCGTACTTAAAGGTTACATGGACGAGAAAGCCTCCACGACTCGGAGCAAAAGTCGAAATTGCGGTGAGCTCACTTTGCGTCGTCCCGGCTTGCATCGTGAAGCGATGGCATCCATGAGGTGCTCAAAAACTGGCAAGAACCCCCAAAATACTCTTGCTATCTAAATCTGATCTTATACGCCTCTCTATAAAAAGAAAGCCTAAATTGAAAAATATGACAGAACTTTCCCGCCATCCTAATAAGTGAACCACCTTCACCTTTTCAACGTACTTTTGCCTTCGAAATCATCAAATGAAACTTAAACACTAAGATGATCAGTTGAAACATACAATTAAAAGCCAAAGAAAAGAAAATGTTTGGAAAGAAAAAACGCTCCAAAACACGATGATCCTTCGCTTGTTTACCTGACGAACTATCGTTATTTCGATAACCCCGAACTCTTCTTTCGGATAGGGTTGACGAAAAAAGGACAAAGACTACTAGGGAAGAAGTTGACGAAAAAGATGAAATAGGAGAAGTAGTAGCAAAGGCACTACATGCAAAACGCACTGCCACTATAGGAGAAGCTGAACAGGAATGGCGACTGGGCCGACCTGAACGAAGGATTAATACGCGGGAGCGCTGTACAAAGATTGTATACTGCGGAAGGCGGACTTAGCGCAACTAAAAGACTATTGCATACAGAACTGAAGCGATAACGAGAGTCATCAACTACCACTACCAATGAGAATACCTTCAACCACTTTAGTTAACTTTTTGTAATTATTTGCGGTTGAGTACTTGTGACATATAAATTTTTTTTGTATGTTCATTTGACTAGGTTAGTTATAATAAAGCCTCCTTTGTTACCACCCAAAAGCGTTGTGACCATACCCGTTATTTTGCATTCGAATATCAATTATCGAACAGCTATGGAAGTTTATTAATAAGGGAAATGTTTGTACTATTATGCGGAAGTCTGAGTACCTTAAAGACACATAGTACGCCATACACATTGAGGGTGTATGAGACTATCAGCCCCCAGATGTCGATGTGTCGTGGTCCCCCGCCCAAACATGCCCGGGAATGGAGATACAGGGCCGTGAAACACGCTAATTCTTCCATGCTCCGCCCACTGCCTTTTTACGGCGCAGATTCCCGCCGTTGATAACATCCGTTGCAAGCGCGCCTGTCGCCGTGTGCGGCCCTGGCACTTTGCCAAGTCCTTTAATTGCGCTCTCAAATACAAGTAAAACGCAATTTCCTGATGCGGATAACATTGGAGGTGCTACAAAATAAGAGCAGAAGATGATGACGAGGGTCAGAGACCTAAAAGCGACTGTGCCACTTCTGCAACATCCCTCGGAGGCCACGTATTTCCAACATGAAAATAAAAACGGCATACTCGTTAGTTTAATGAAGCAAAAGGCAATTTCCTGATGCGAATAAAATTTTAGGTGTTGCTCATGCTTCAAAATCCATGTACAAGGAGATGAAGATGACACAGGCTAGAAATGAAGCACAACTATGTAAATGTAAACAAAACAAAAATGAAAAAATCAAGGAAAGGCAAATTAGATAAACTGACCCTGTAA
>MU913450.1:0-24515 GCA_036418165.1 Cooperia oncophora | reverse complement strand
TCAACAAAGTCGCCATTCAATTTCATCGGAAGCGTATAATCGTCACTCACAAAAAGTTTACACTCGGAACATTTCTGAACTCCGAATACGAATTTGTTTCGTCACCTTGGCAAGAACTGCAAACCCTTGCAAACCTTGGAAACGGACAGAGCTTCTGGCCAAGCTGCTTTCACTAGACCTGTAGACTTTTACCAAGTAGGTCTCTAAATAAACCTCGTCGTAGTAGTATGTGGGTGTTCTTTTGTTGAACCCTCGCAAGATTGTTAAAACACTTTATCGGATCACGTTTTGGCAGAACGGCCTTGATCAGAGCCGGAAAGGATCAAGGAAAGATTAACAAAAGAGGTTCTACTCAAGGCTCGAAGCTGTGAAATATTGGCCATGAGAAGTGGCGTTTTTTCTCACACAAATTTTTATATGGAAAATGACAATTGTTCTCAATGTGTTCTACACTGTTGATAGATAATTTTCTGCTCTATAAGCTGTATGGTTGTCTTACCACTGCTTACTAATTTCTGTCGATTGATGTTACGGAATGCTTCCATTGAAATGGAGGGTCGGGACACATAATTTTGAATTTTCGACCTTAAAAATCACATATGGGTTCTCTGTAGTGAATCGGCACGAAATCCCACTGAAGTCACGTAAAAGCGAGTAATGATGTCACATGGATTTTTTTTCTATTCTCCAAACAAAACTGGCTTTTTTTCACGGCTGAAAAGCGCTGAAAAGCTTTTTTGGGACAATAAAGAATATTCGCATAAGTCAGAAAAATAAAATTACCATTGACGTGACACATTGACGCTGTCCTCAAGAAATAGAACAAGGAAAACCCCTTCGAGTTCTTATCTGCAGTCGAAAGATAAGAATTGCTATAATCACGTAGGGGAAGCTCGCCTGTGCATGATTTGCCAGTCATTACTAGGACAGTACATATTTTGAGGTGCGCGTGTGCTTAATTTGCCAGTCAGTATTATGGGAGTACAAGTTTTGAGATGGCTTACGATATTGTAAGTTGAACCGATTATTGCTGCGCGTCAAACGTTGGAGTTGTGTGGCGGTCACTGCAGGGCTGGCACCCTTCGACGACCTGTGTGGGTTTTGACCTGCGCGGCCGATACCCCGCGGGGTCTGTCGGTGAGGTATGGGGTCTATAGTGGTCAATAGGAGTGGTTCATTGAAGGTGAGCGGCACAGCTGCTCTCTAGTGGCCTTTAAAGTTGTTTGATCCACGTGATCACCGTCTGGAGGCTCCTTAAGCAAGTGGTGTCTAGGGTTACTCTATTCAAACCGCATTTCCACGAGTTCGGGGTGAAAGGTGGTTCGTTGTCAATTCTGCTAAAGAGCTCCTGCGACGTCGTTTTAGTGTATTACGCGCTTTTGAACTTTTCTATAAGTGAAATAGTGTTTGGACTGGTGGTGTCCTAAATGTCTTTGTTTTCAGGCGCTCACAAATTCGAAAGAACGTCAGCCGATTGAAAGTGTTTGAAGATGTTGGTTACGAGCTGAATAAATTGAAAAAGTTATACGAGAGAGAACATGACAAGATTCGTAGAAATTTTCACATGGATAAACTACAAGGCTTACCTTAGTCCGTGGAGCAAGGTCACTTCCCGCAATAGACATGGTGTGGACTGAGCACCACCGCCTCATCACGTGCGAGAGAGTTCCCCGCTTCTTCTACTAGGTGTCTCATAAGAAATGTGTGCTTATTTCAGTAAGATATCAAACAAATATTATGAAAGAGAACAACAAGATGATGGGTAGACAAGAAGAGCAAAGGGCGCTCTTTTTGTGTTTAACAATGCTGGTTACGAGAACACGGAAGAAGAACATGCCAAGATTCATGGAAAGTCTCACACTTCTACATGGACTACCTTAATCACCGTCTTCATGAAGCTGTGATTAATCTTCTTATGTAGTATTTTACTCATTTGTGTTGCAGTAGATATGCCGTTCTGCAGATGAAAGCCCGAATTGGATGGGTAGAAGGGTGTAGTGACCTGGCCCCATCTGATTTCCACTTGTTCCGTTCTATGGCGCACGCTCTTGAAAAGCACACCTTCAAAAGTGTTTACAAAATGAAAAATATCGCTTGACGATCTCTTCTCATCGAAATAAGTTTCATTCTCACTATTCGTTATGACGAGCATCCTTAGTACTTGGATAACGGGGAAACGGTGTTGATTGTCGTGGAGAACATATCGGCTAATAAAAGTTAAACTATGTCAAAATAGGGATTGCTTATTGGTCAACCTAATACTATGTCCTATACTGTTACCTACAATACGTTTTACATTTACATGCCGCGACCGGCCACTGGTGGCCCCAGTTCATCCAAAAAACAGGACGGTTTTGAACCGACTTTTTCGCGTTGGGGATTGGCCAAAAATCTGGTTCTCTGGTTAGTTTGACCCTCTCTAAACATGAATTATTACATGCGCTCGGCACGCGATACCGGCACGTCAACGTGCCACAAGGCCGGCCTGTCCCGCCAAAATACTCGGGACACCAAATTCTTTCTAAACACGAATACCGCATCCGCTACGCCTAAAACCTCCTGACGCCCACGCTACAGACGCTGGCGCCAAATTATCCCCAATCACCAGCGCCTGTGGCGCGGGCGCCAGGAATTTGCAGGCTAAGGAAATGTTATTATATTCGTATTCAGGATTCAGGAGGTCAAACTACCCCAGGAGGCAACATTTGTGCCAAATCAATCCACGGAGAAAAAAGTCGTTCAGAAACTGGCTCAGTTCTGGATGGTTGGGGCAGTAAAGGGTAAATAGTGTCCTATATAAAATTATCTTTCATTCACCGTAGATTCTATGAAGGTGTTGTGCAAATGCCTTTGAAATGGTATACCCAGTTACCACAGGCGCTCTAGATTCTAAATTTGCTGCATGATCTTCGCTTTGCTGTGGTACCGTGACACCCGCTTCAAGTATTACTGATATTTCCCGTCATTCCGATAATTGCGGTAGACGGAATTTGGTTGTTGTGAGGCAGTGATCTTTTTTATTATTTCTCCTGAAAAAGGTTGATTGATTTGGTCATGTGTGATTTTGTGAAGTGGTTTTATGCTGTGATTGCACTGAACCTTCTGTTTATGTAGAAGTGATAACAACTCTTTTAGCCCCGCGAACTATCCAGAATTTAACGATCGTCACGAACGATGTATCCGCGAATGTGAGCTGGGATGTTCAGCAAGGACCACAGCTGAAAATTGGCTTGAGGTAAGTGGTCGGAATAACTTTTTTATTCCGTAAATCAGATTTCCTCTCAAACAAGATTTGCAGATTGGTTCGGAGAACGGGCTTGAATGGTCAGGAAGTATTCTCACAAACGAATGCCATTTCGCCGGTTACAATTGGAAATCTTCGCGCAGCTACGCCTTACAAGTTGTATGTGACTGTGAACGACAGCCAGACCGACCCTTTCGAAATCACCGAGCTTTTCAATACAGCTGAAAGCAGTAAGTCGTATCTTTCTTTGTCCAATTTTTGTCTAATTTTGATATAACGCCCTATTAATGGCACGCTCCACATAAGGTTATTTATGCGGCCCAAATACTAGACAAGATGGTAAATAAAACGAAAGTGAAGAAAGAAGCACTAAAAACCTGCTCGAAATGCCCAGTAAAGGACCCTGTGATAAGCTGCGTTTGTACGTGCATAAGGCGAAGAAAGGGTCAGCGTAGTTTGCAACGTTCTCAGGCCCGGTTCTCTGCGAGTGAAGGGGCATGTCAGGTGACATAGAACTGGCAGAGAAGGGTTCGCCGCCGTGGCACACTCATGCTGTCTGTCACGCCTTTTCATCTGCAGTGAACTAATGTATACTTACCTCACTCTCAACATTCATTATGGAGGGAGTTAGTGGTGGAACAACCACAGTATCAGGTAGCAGCTGAAAGTGAGAGTGGGGCGCCGCCGTGGCCAGTGAGCGGGGGCGTGGTTCCGTCGCGAGCAGGTGGCGTTTTCCTCTCATGTTTCGTGCTGCGAAGAAAGCCCATGCCTGCCCGGGTCCAAAGAAGAACAGCTGAACATCAGATGAACGCGGGACGTGCTTCTTTTATTCTGTAAGAGTTTGACTGCTGTTGGACTCACAAAGGGTTGATTGCAAAGTTTTGCAGAGATTGTATTCGAAGGCATTTCAGAACCGCATCCACCGAAGTACGAAGACGTCCGCGTTCTCAACTCTGGGTCGTCTTTGATTTGTGAAGTGGAATGGAGAGCTCCAGCTCTGACCAACGGTCGAATCAGCAGTTTTGGTGAGTTTCAGTCCAGATAGGCATCTCTGATCCGCAGTTTTCCCGTTACTGTTCTTTCTTTACTTTCAGGTGAGAGTCCAAGGAGCTGTCCGTCGTATGCGTCCTGGTGGTACACTCGTAGCCGATGATTTTCCACCGCCAACAGATGAGGAGAAATGTGCCAACTGGGATGAACGTGAGGATGCATCGCATGGAATCAATCCTATCGAATTCACCACGGAGTTCCTTTCGTGCAAGTATGGACCACTCAAGGTGAGAACAGTCACTCATGTTTATCACAAAGAATGCTGAGTTATGGGCATCGGTGCCCAGGGGAGTGTAACCCGCACCTACAAGCTTATCCGGGCGAGTGCGCTAATATCCGTTACGCACCAGGGCATTCACCCCTCTCAGCTCTAAGGCTTATGCGTTAGCCTTTACAGCACTCAACACGGTTTATGGGCACGACTTTTGCCATAACTCAGCCATCTTTGATAAACTTCGTAACGCGTTACTTGCGGCCCGTAAAACAGCAGTTATCTAACAAAACGACTTCAAAAACTTGTAAAGCCTTCGGCCTCGCGGTTCCATGCCGATATCTAACGATTACGGCTGACCGGCTCACCAAGTTAAACGTGTGAGTGCTGTAAGGCTACGGCATAAGCCGTTAAGCTGAGAGGGTGAAATAGGCCCTGGTGGCGTAACGGATAGCGCACTCGCCCGGAAAGCGTGAGGTGCGGGTTCGACTCCCGCCTGGGGCACGACTTTTGCCCATAACTCAGCATTCTTGTGATAACTTTCGTAACGCGTACTGCGGCGTAAAACAGCAGTTATCTAACAAAAACGACTTCAGTAACTCATGGGCTTATTCAAGCAACCTTGAGAAGTAGTTTAGTTTCTTCTGCGAATGTTGGCATTTGGGCTTGGATTTAAAAGCAGTTGGCACGATAAATCCCCCAAGACGACTAGGATCAATACTCCTGGCAGGATAGAATTCCGCGACCCTGGGCAGGCGCTGCATAGCGGTTTCCCGAGGAAGGTGCCCTTATAAGGGCCCTATCAAGCCACAACATTCCCAAACGTCCGCCACGCCCGCCCGCCCACAAATGGACGACCGTTCCTGACGCTCGTATTCATTCATTTGCTGAGCAAATTATGAAGCGAAGGGATTGGTATGAAGCGGCCGTGATGCTGCATGCATATATGGGTACACATATGCGGTAGCGGTGATTGGTAAGATGCCTACGGGGAACTCGTCCGAACGATTTTACAAGGTCACTGAGAACTGGAGACTTTTCCTTTGCCAGGACTTTTGACCGTTTCTCCGTTCTTCGCCCATTTCCCCACGTATACGGGCCACTAGCATTTTAGGCTAAGTACGAACCATCGTGCCAACTGCCTTTAAGGCTTTCTGTAGAGGAATCTTAGAGAATTGGTTTAGCCTAACCGGAATTATACGATCACCGTATGGGCAGAGAATTCAGCCGGTCGTTCTTCACCGCTGGTTTTTCCGAAGCATTGCATCACCAACTATGCCTCAACCTGATTGTGGTTTGTGTTAGATGTGTTCTTTTTCTACATTGAATAGCAAGTATTTTGTATTAATACGTGATTTTCTACAGGTGGAAAAACCAGTAACATCCACGAATGCCAATCACACATCGTTCAATTTGGCCTTCAAGTCGAAACCCGATGATACTAATGGACCAATAAGGTATTTCTCATATGTGTAGGAGCGCGGAGATTTATTTATTGGATCATGTCACACACATGTTAAACAACAAGAAAAACAAACATAACGAAACCCAGCAAATAGGTAAAACATTGATAATGTAAGATCATTTAAACATACTCACCAACATATTTCTTGAAAGTGGCATACTTAGAAGGAAATATATTAGAACGTAACAGACAGTTGAAATAGGAGCACACTCTACTACTAAAGAACTTCGACCGATATCTAGATTTAGCAGTGGTTACAGTCAATCTAAACGAAGCTCCCCTTGTACTAGCTGGCAACACACTGAAAAAGTCATGAACATTTAATTTAACCAAGTTCCTCACAATTTTGAAGGTCATAAGTAAGTCATATCTTTTCCTCCTCCATTCCAATGATTTGAGACCGTAGGTGGAATTCCTAACAGAGCCAGAAGGAATACTGGAATAGCTAAGCCCCGAACATCTGAGCATTAACTTACGAGTAAAACTGTTCTGTACACTTTCTAGAGCCTTTATGTCCTTTTTCAGGTGGGGATTGAAAACTGTTGTCCCGCATTCCAAAATAGGGCGAACGTAAAGTTTATAAGTTCGTAACAGCAAGCTGGTGTCCTTAGTTCTAAGTGCTTTGAAAATATTGAAGATTCTCCGCAAGCCCTTTCCCACTAGAGCCTTATAATGCTTGCTAAAGTTCAACTTGTAGTCATATAGAAACCCAAGATCTCGAACTTCCTCTACGGACCTCAGGACTTCAGTCACAACTGAGTACTTGGGATTCAACTGATGCTCTCCCAAACGCATCACTTGGGTTTTATCCAAAGATATGAGCAAACCATTAGCCTTGGACCAATCCACCATCTTATTGATTGCTAGTTGTAGTGAACAGTCTGATTCAACATCTTGAACAACTTTATAAATCTTGATATCATCAGCATATAAATTGCATGAAACACCTGGATTGGACAGAACATCCGGCAGATCTGCTGTGAAAATGTTGACAGGTACACTCGACAACGACGGGGGAGAGCACACCTCCCTGAGGTACACCACTGCATGCCTCACGCACAGTTGATAACGAGTCCCCGACCCTAACTTGAAATGTTCTGTTATCCAGAAAATCCTGGATCCACTTAACAACCAGTGGATGGAAACCCAAATGAACAAGTTTATGAATTAGCACATTATGTGGTATCCTATCGAAGGCCTTAATGAAGTCAAAGTAAATTACGTCCACATTTTTCCTTTGATCGAGAGCTTTGGACCAGTCATTTACACAGCTGAGTAGAGAGGTTTCAATAGACCTACCGCTGCAAAAGCCATGATGAAATGCAGTTAGAATGTGATTCTTTTCCATGTGGTCAAGCAAGTACTTTTTGATGATTTTTTCAAAGACTCTGGCAAAGATTGAGGTCAGGCTAATTGGCCTGTAGTTGGCAGGACATGAAAGAGGTTGAGTTATTGCTATACAGCGTAGTTTAGACTAACTGTATTCCATTTACATTCCATTTAGCTGCTATTATATTGGCATTGTTCCATTGCTGAGGAATGTGTCTTTGGAAACGCTTCCACCCCCACAAGAAATTGTGATGGATACGGTGTCCAAGGTGATTCATTTGGTTTTTTTAATTTCTGGATCGATTTTGATAGCGAACTTTTAAGGATCTCTAATACTGCATACTTGAATGCAGTGGAGCGAGGCGGGCAGTTGTTGTCCGAGTCATTGGTGGAAAGGTGTTTGTCTATACCCTGCTAAGCCCTTCCACCAATGACATTGAAGACAACCGCCCGCCCCCAGCAATCATGCCTGCTGCCTTAATTAATTATAATGATTTGCAGGCGTTCAATAACAACCTGAATGCTTTGGCAGCTGAAAAGAAAAGATTCTTTGCGTACATCGCTGAAAGCTACACCGACTATCCCGTGGATACAGTTATTGGAGACGGTCGTGGTGTATCTGGGATGAAACCTTGCAGCGTGCTGTGAGTAGCTAGTGTGTTCTCATGCTAACTGAGGGGAATAAGCTTGCTTTCTTTAGGTACCTGAGTCGATACAAGGCAGAAGATGTGGTTTTGCGACCAGGGTTGAAATACACAGGTTTCCTCATAGTGAGGGTTGACAAAGACGACAAGGATGAGGTTCAAGGGGGAGCGCACTACAGCAGAATGTGAGAGATGAATTCGCTATCTGACTGATACTTTTGGTTTTGCTCCATATCGTGGGTTATATTTTTAGTCTGGATCCCATGCGACCACGTGCTTACCGTCAGCTCCACCTAAGTGGTCCAGCGTATGGTTTCAGTGGTTATTTCAAACCGGTTTTCTTGGAGCCTGAAGACGGTAATTATTACCTAAACTCTTCCTTAGTGGTGTTTGTATCTTGATACAATCTGTGGACGAATTTCAGAAAGAAGTATGCTTGGAGCGTTTTTCACTGTGCTTGTGCCGCTGCTGGCATTCCTGACGATGGCTACTGTTATGGGACTGTTTGTATTACACAGGTATGTATGCCATAGGTTTGAATAGTTAGGGGCAAGCAAGCTTTATTCTGATTCTTGCACTTCTCCATGCAAGGCCAGATCTGCCATGCTGCGCAACTGTACAGTTGATACTGCTTATTACTTCATGGCGAAGCCATCAGACTCAGTAATACTTCAGACGTGGCGAGATCTCACAATGGTGTCACTGGCTGTGGATGTCAAAGCAGTCGTCGATGGGTGCCGAACGAACTCTTCTTCGCCCATCTACCTACCACGCGATAGCCGTTGACGATTTGCCTTCCGAATATCTCATGAGGCACCGAGATTCGGACTTTCTTTTGCCTCAAGAATATGAGTGTACGGCAACTTATTTCTGCCTGCTTTATTCTGATCATGGAGTGTCTAGTATGGATTTCTTTAGGCACTTCCCCATTATAAGCTCGACGCAGTTGCTAGTGCTCGAAAAGAGAACGCTTGTAAGAATAGGTATGTAAATTATGAAAGTTGGCTTTCATGAGGTCGTTAAGTCAAGGTGGATGTGCGAAATGTTTCCTAGTATAACATGGATTTAACTGTCATTTTCGAATACATTGGCAAACTACTCAGGATGTGATTAAAAAATGTCAGAGCTATCATTTCCACTCCTCCTGGATGGTTCATGCTTTGCCTCAGCATTTCGAGCGTCCACCAGCGTTTTGAGCGTTTTTACCACTGCAGGAGGGCTACATTTTTTATGTTTGCAGGTATAATGACATACGTGCCTTCGATGCGACTCGTGTAAAGCTACGCGTGATAAACGATGATGAAACCACGGACTACATCAACGCAAACATGATAAGGGTTCGTTCCCACTCATGTTTTTTTTTTCAAAATTCTCTTTGAGACTGCGTTCATAGTTCGCGACTCCCTGCTGAACGCCATGTGATCCAGATATGTGTCGATCTAGCGGTTCCCGAGACAAGATCACTTTGATCGCGTGTCTCAAGCGATAGCTCAACAGTTACCGCGAACTGTAAACATGGTCTAGGTTATATTCACACTTCGCGTCAGCGTTCTGTGGGTCTCGAGCGTACGCCCGCGTTTTGTTTCGAACGACTTGGAAAGTACAGGCATCGATCTAGTGGACGTCAACGTACGGCAGCGTTTTTGGCGTACGCCGGCGTATGCGAGCGTTTCGAGCGACTGGGAAAAGTATAGGTATCGATCTAGTGTACGGCCGTTTTGAGCGACTAGAAAAGTATAGACATCAGTCTAGCGCTCCGAGCTTTTTTTCCTTTTCGCGGGTAGTTCTTGATCTTATCGTGAGCAGTCCCTGCAAACTTTGGATCAATGTCCATACTTTTCTAGTCGCCACAAAGCTGTCGCAGGCTCAAGACGCTGGTGCTAAGTATGAACGCAGCCAACTGATTATTACAAGTGAAATGTTCGACAGTTCGAATAACTTGTGTGCAGTGGTTGAAACCAATTCATTTAGGGTTGGAATGGTCGCAAATTTTTCATCGCAGCGCAGGCCCCACTTGACACAACTGTGGCGGACTTTTGGCGAATGATCTGGGAACAAGACTCAAGATTGATTGTCATGGTCGCAAATTTGTTCGAAAAGAACCGTCAACAATGCACCAAATACTGGCCTGACGACCAACCCACAAGGTATCTTCTACGTTCAGACAGATTCAGTTATATTGTTGTGTGGACAATAAGGCGGAAGTGATAGTGTGCCTTTCAAAATCTTGTTGAATACAGATATGGCGACTTGCTAATTAGTCCCTCGAGAAGCGTCCTACTTTGCGGATTACGCCGTTCGGTGTTTCGATGTTGAGCCCGTGAACGAGCGATTCACTAGGATGTCACCTGGAGCTAGGTAAGTGGCTCTATTTTTCAACCACTTTATTTTACAAAACGTATTTTCAGATCGGATGTGGGTTCCATTGATTCTAATCCCGGATCCGAATACGCTAATGTGCCTTCTGTGAGACATTTGAACGGCCACGCAGAAACCTCATTTGTTGGATCTGGGAATGGTTCGTTTTATATTTCGATGAAATTCCATCAAAGGCAGGCTGTACTTTCACTTCCTAATATGGTACTTTTCATGTACGAGGTGATTGGGTCAGGTCTTTTTAACCACAGGCGGCAGAGGCGTGCCACTTTCTGCGCCCGAAATTGCCCGAGAACAGGGGTGGAGGATGGGCGTGTGCCGGTGTTATCTCTATACTCAGCCCCCGCTATCCTCAATGCTCAGCGCTTGCGGCGGTACTAGGATAGCAGCGAAGCCCGTACTCGGCAACAGAGAATAACTTGAAGTAGGAAGGAGCGGACGAGTAGGGCGTTTGGCCATGGTAAGGCGTTCGCTGGCCGTGCGAAAAGCGCCGGCTAGAGTACTGAGAACGCACAAGGTGCTGTTACCTCCAGCCTCATGCCTGTGCATTTTCTTGACTGGAAAAAGATGTGCGGCGGCTATTGCAGCCTGTCGACCCTTCCCTCTCGCTGCAATTAGACCAGAGTGTACAGTTTGTCTTTATATTACTTCTCGCAACTCTAGTTCTGTTAACTGCTTCTAAACACCTGATTTTGTGGTATGTTCACTCGATTAAGCCTTTGCCTTCAGCTCGTCGGGTTGTGCAATACCATTTCACCAACTGGAACGATTACAAGGCTCCAGAATGTTCCACGGGCTTGTTGCGTTTCCTACACCGCCTCCGTGCATTGCCAGAGTTTGAAGACTACCCAGTCGTGATCCATTGCAGGTCAATTTTACTCATATTTTACCAGTTCTTCTGTCACGAATATCTTCAGTTTGTGGGGCAAAGTTGTTGTTTTAGCGCTGGTGTCGGGCGAACAGGAACGTTCATTGCCATCGATAGCATGCTAGATCAATGCGCCGCAGAAGGCAAGGTCGACATTTTTGATTGTGTGTCCGAACTGCGGAAACAGCGCAACCTTATGGTTCAGTCGCAGGTAATCGTCCATGATTTCCTTGTTTATAGTAGACCTCAGCGAAAGAACATTAGCTTCATGAACTCATTATTTCCAGGAACAGTATGTGTTCATTTATAAAGCGTTGGCAGAATGGCATCTATTCGGTCATACGGACATGGACGTCGAACAGCTTTTAGAGCATTATCAGACGTTGATTGATCCAGGCATGAGGTAGGATAAGCGATCAGCTCATTAGTGTACTGTAACGATGATTGCATTCTTTAGGGATCGGGCTCCGTCATTCAGTGGCATTACTAAGCTAGTTGTGCGATCCGATGCTGCACCTGCTACTGGTATGGAAGCGGAGTTCAGGGTAAGTTATAGATTGTCACTCTTCACTTGGCAGCTTACATTTAATGTGCTTAAGATCTACTGAGAACTTCTTACCCTCTGGGACACCATGTTGTGAGATCTAAGCTGGACTGTTTATCAAAACTTGTCCTTGCGCGTTTATTGGGAAAGGGATTTGTCCCTGTGGGTGATCTCGCTCCTTGAACCAAAAGAGCTCATTCGTCGAATTGTCCCAACAATGCTGTTTTATGGGCGGAAATCCTGACCGTCACGTATAACGGATAGCGCCTCGCCCGAACCGTTAGCGTGCAGGTTTAAGTCCCGCCTGGGGTCAAAACTTTTGCCCATAACTCAGCATACAGTCTAGCTCTGCAAGCATGTAGAGCCGGTAGCCAGAAGTGCGCAAAACGGATGTGAAAATCGCGTTTATTGACACTTTTTCGCTGGAGACAAGTTTCGTTGTCAAGTAAATCTAGTTCGGCTGGCAAACTTTGGCGCGATTCGGCGACGGAGGGCAGGGGGGGGGTGGTAGACATTACACACTTTGCTGCTTTCCATTGTCGTGTTGAGCCATCAAGTAGAGATTAGTAAAATCTTGTGAAGCCAGTGATGAGAGTGTAATTTCGTCCCCCCCCCCCGGCTGCTCCGTCGCAGAACCTGTCAACTGGTGAAGAATACCTGCCAACTCTTATGAAACAATAAACACTACAAGGAGGAGCTGCGAAGCGCGCCAGCTTTGATAAAAATTTAGCCTAATCACGAAGGGAGGGGAATGAAAGGTGGTGATTGCCTAATATCCTCTTATTTCTTTTCTTCGTTCGCGATTTTTTTTTCAAATGTTCGTATTTCCTTGTGCGTTGAAAGGATTTTATAAGCAGATTGGCGCAGGTTCAGAGAAAGAACTCATTTGTTCTGTTGCAGAAATTGGAGCGTAGCTTGGAAACTCCAGCCAAGTGCTCATTTGCCGCCAAAGAAGATAACATAATGAAAAACCGCTTTGACTCGGCCGTACCATATGATCGAAATCGGATAGTGTTACGTGCTTCGATAGGATATGCGGACACTACGTACATAAATGCTAGCTCGCTCAAGGTACTGCTTCTTCTAATGATCTCGTTTAAACTCATTTCAAAAAGACCCACAGCGAATCCTGAGATTTCAGGGCTATTTCTATCCATACGTTCTGGCTCAAGATCCTGTGAGCGAGAATACTGTATTTGATTTCTGGCGAATGATCTCGGAATTAAATGTAACGACATTGGTTATGCTGTCAAACGAGGAAGATTGGAGCCCTTCTGAAAAGGTACTCATTGAAATTCCCTTCTGAGTAGTTGTAGCCTTGAGTTGTTTCCTTCTTCAGTACTGGCCCAGTGAACTGCACGGTACAGTTGTCTACGAGAGGTCGCCATACAATGTAAGCGTTCAACTGACTGGCGAGGAACATTTCCCGTACTTTATTGCACGAAAGCTTAGTTATCGTATGAAGGTGCGTCCTTAATTGATTCATTGATGTTTTTCAGATGATTAGAACCCCTCAAATTTCTTATTGTAATCGGCTTCCAGGAGGATACGGGTACTCGTAATGTCGTGCAATTTGCCTTCACTGCTTGGCCGTCATCAAATGTTGTGCCAACTTCCTCAGAGCCTCTTCTTTCACTTGTTGGCCGAGTTTTGGAACGACAAAGTGGATTGCCTGATTCAGGTCCTATTGTGTTGCACTGCAGGTTTGTATTACGGTTATGTTTCTTCTGTCTTGTCAATCAGGCACATCTCTTGGAGTATTCGGCCCGAAAACCATTTATTAAGGAATGGATCTTCTGAGACGGGTGTTTATTGCTGCATTTCACTGCTACTGGAGCGATTGAAAGCTGAGCAACGAATAGACGTTTTCCAAACGGTGAAAGGTCTCCAAAATCAACGGCCGCTTGTTTTCTCTAGATTGGTATGTTTTTCAGAACTTTTTTATATCAAATGAATTCTAGCGTTTGTTGAAATACGGTTTTAATTGGACTTGGATATTTGGTGTGATGCTCAGAATTTGACTGTTTGATATGATTCTCATTGTCTACCTCTTCTTATTCTCGCTAGCATTAGTCCCGCGCCATCGCAGGGTCCGCAGTTCTTAGATGTCGCCACTAGTTCCTTTGTTCCAGCTCATCTTCTGCCGTGGCATTCACCTCTGTGCTTCGACCCAGCTGAAGGCACGAGAGCTGCGACTGCGATGATATGGGTCGCAGCTCTCGTGACTTCAGTTGGGTCGAAGTGAGGCGAGTAAGTTAGGAGGCCTGTGGACCACCCATTAAGGACAGCATTGGACTTCGAAGTACAGCGCTAGAAACCGAGGATCCTTAAAGACAAGATGAAAGGACATCAAAAAGGTCTTACAGTAACCGCTCTGACGTCCTCATTTCTGAATCCTTTTAGTCGTGTCCAGCCGCAGGCACATCTCAGCATCCTCATTTCTGCCTTTCATGGTCCTTGCATGTGGGCCAGCCTTCTCTGCGGGTATTGTAGACCTTCCCACTGCCCGTTGCACCTGCCCTTAAGCGTTCTCGAGCATCGCCAGTGGCGGAGGATGTGTGTGCTACCTCCACTTCATCCACGCTGCACTAATTCTTGCCTTCACCGCGTGGTCCACTGCAGTCTGCTGTAATATCACTGCCCATGCACTGGAAGCGCGACTCTTTCAATGCTTCCACCGTGGCGGTGTACGGTGCGTGCGGAGCCCTTGCGTTCAGTCATAGTCCATCCTTGTGCCACCTTTGCATCCTGCCCTGAGATTCTTCTCTTCTATCCGCTAGTGCAAGGTCGTCAACGTACGGGATGGTTTTCAGTGGCCTCTGGCATCCTTCAGCGGGGAACTCCTGGCATGCTGTTTCGTTGAATGACGATCACATAGTGCGGAAATATTCCAACTAGCCGAAATAGTTATAGTGTAGTTAGCTGCGGACGGTTGGGCGTGTCAATCAGGATGAGTTTGGCCCGGTGCCAAACCCGTTCTCCACCAGTTGTTAAAGCGAGCAAGTGATATGACTGTATCATATCGTTCGTATTACTCGTTTTCTACCACTTTTTGTCGCATGCGCGCTTCAACAAGAAGGCAGAGAACGGCTTTGACGGGGTGACACACTCATACTGCCTGACACGCCCAACCGTCTGCAGCGAACTAGAGTGTATCGAAGTAGAGGATTACTGTATGCACACTGAACTCGAGTGAAGTTTTTTTTTGAGAAAAACAAAGAAGGAACCTGAGCTATTCTCATTTTTTTTCAGGAGCACTACGCGTTCTGCTATCAGGCTGTAATCGATTACATCAGGTCTTCTCGATAGCATTTTGTCAGGTCGTCCCGGAAATACTGCATATCCTGAAAAATATCTATCAGCAAATCAGCTTGCAATGTATAACATTTTTGTATTTTCTAATCCATATTTTATCTAGTCATTATCTGTTCTTTTTAATTATCTATTATGCGCTCATTCCAATTTCCCATATATTTCTCTATGTGCATAATTCTCACAGTTCACACTGTCTAGTGCTGTCTCTTGCCACGTTTTATCATTGAAGTCTACAGTCTTTTGTTCGAAATTCGGGTGATATCGTTTAATTATTTGAATATTGATTGACTTCTGTTTCTCTTCGCTCATGAACTCGCTGTGATTTCAAATCTACAATGCTCCTTTACTTTCCGAGCAACATCTTTCTAAACTCATCCGACGTACGTCATAGTAGAAGTTCAGCGAACAATCCCAGCTAGCCTAGTCATTAAGCGATTACTCTACATGCAGTAATTTTACATGTGCTTTTTTTACTCAGCGAACTAGGGCTAAGAAGGGCGTTACAGTAGTTGGTGGGGGCTGTGCGTCAGCGTGGCGAGGGTATCCCTTCTCTCCAAGCTCAGTCTCACGAGGGCACAGGCGAGCAGACTTTGTCGCGCCGCGGCGTGGCCCCCATCAGCCACAGTAGGCGTAAGAAGATCACGATTGTTATTTATTGTTTCTTGTACCATCAGTTTTGCTCGTAATTCATGAGATATACATAATTACTAATTGAATTAGTTAGCTAGTGAAGACAAAGCGCTCGGTGCTATATTTTTCGTGGATATTTGCCAAGGTTGTTTTACGCTCTAGACCCACTGCGGGTCGTACGCTATTTTCTGTTCTATTTTTGACGCTAGAATCTGTGTCGAATGGCCTCAATCATCCCCATGTTTTGTCATGTGCGTTTTGTAGTAGGCATTAGTAGTTTACACCTCCCAGAAACGTGTATTTTGGCCATATATGGTGTACATACTGTTTTGAATAAACAAGTCTAGACTAATATTAGTTGAACATGAATAAAGCATCATTTATCGCTAAAATCGTTCATGTCCTCCCTTCTATTATACTACGGCGATTGCCGTGGACTCAATTGAGCTGTTTTACCATCGAATAGTTAAAGGCAATTGGCACGATATTTTGTTAATTGGCCTAAAATGCTAGCAGGGCGCCATATAGTGGGAAAATGGCGAAAAAACGAAGTGAAACGGTCAAAAACTGCGAAGAAAAGCCTTCGTTCTTAGAAGCAATTTTGGACGAGTTTCCCGTAGGCGTATTGCCAATAACCGCTACGGTGTACGGCTGCATGTATGTTCCCATACAGTCCTCATCATTGCGGACCGGTGGGGCGTGTCAGTGCGGCTGCGTTTGGCGCGGTGCCAAAGTCGTTCTGCACCAGTTGTTGAAGCGGGCAAGTGACATTACTGTATTATATCCTTCGTATTACTCGTTTTCTACCAAGGACACACAGTACTCTCATCACTTATTGAGGGTGTGTGAGACTATCAGCCACCCAGATTTGTCGAGTCTGTGTCGGGTCCCCGCCGCCAAACATCCCGGGAATTCGGAGTACAGCGGCTTGAACACGCTAATGTTCCTCATGCTGTCCGCCCACTGCCTTTTTACGGCGCAGATTCCCGCCGTTCATAACATCCGTCGTAAGCGCGCCTGTCGCGTGCGGCTCCTTGGCACTTTGCCAAGTCCTTTAATTGCGCTCTCAAATACGAGTAAAACGCAATTTCCTGATGCGGATAACATTGGAGGTGCTACAAAATAAGAACAGAAGATGATGACGAGGGCCAGAACTTAAAGCAACTGTGTCACTTCTGCAACATCCCTCGGAGGCCGCGTATTTCCACGAAACATGAAAATAAAACGGCATACTCGTTAGTTTGATACAAGCAAAACGCAATTTCCTGATGCGAATAAAATTTTAGGTGTTGCTCATACTTCAAAATCATGTACAAGGAGATGAAGATGACACAGGCTAGAAATGAAGCACAACGATGTAAATGTAAATAAAACAAAAAATGAAAAAATCAAGGAAAGGCAAATTAGTTGAAATCGCCTGTAAATTTCTACGATCCGGCGCGAATCCGGCGCCAAAGCCATAGAAATACTTAGAATAAACGAGTGGGACGCTTGGATTGTTTTTATTCTCATGTTTTCTGGAATGATGGATTCTGCGGGAATGCCAGGCCGAGTTGCTTCTGAGTTCTGCCCTTGTCATTCATCTTCTGATTTCTTAATTTTGTACACTCCATTATTACAGCCGCCATTCAGGAAATTGCGTTTTACTCGGTATTTGAGAGCGCAATCAAGAGGACTTTGGACTGAAAGTGCGCAAGGAGCCGCACGCGACACGCGCGCTTACGACGGATGTTATGAAGGACGGGAATCTGCGCCGCAAAAAGGTGTAAGGCGGAGCATGGAGGAATTAGCGTGTTTCACGGCCCTGTATCTCCATTCCTGGGCATGTTTGGGGGGGACCACGACACATCGACAGCTGGGGGGCTGATAGTCTCATACACCCTCAATGTGTATGAACGCTGACGCATGTGTCTTAAAGAAGGCACGACCTATCTGGACCGAGTTTTTTCGGGTGGGCGTATTGCCAATTAACCGCGAACGGTGGCACGGGCCTGCATGTATGTTCGCCATATACTCGGCATGCAGCACCGCAGCCGCTTCATACCAATTTCTTTGCTTCATATTTTACTTCGCAAATAAATCAATACCAGTGTCAGGTACGGTCGTCCATTTGGCGGGCAGCGTGGTGGCGCTCGGCGTCGTAATATTCGATAGGCCCTTCTGGCGACTGCCTGCCACCTCCTAAGACAAGGGCGCCTACGCTCAGCACCTGCTTAGGTGCGCGGAAGTTCTATCGAAAGGCGGTATCAGCTCTACCTTCTTAGAGTTTAATCGTGCCAACTCCTTTAAAGACAAAATCCGCGATTTGCATTTGTGGGTAGTGGCGTCCAAATTACAAACGCTCGAGCTAAGTGACTCTCCAGAGGAAAAAAATGCAAAGATAATGGAGAAACACGTAAGGATCCTGTCCAGCCAGGGTAGGCATGCGTTGTGCCAAATCAATGGGGGGGGTCGTACCTCTGTGACAGAATTGGAGGGGGGGGGGTCGTGAATCTACAAAGAGTCGATCTCAGAGCCGAGCAATGGTTCGACATTTCAGTTGATAGTGGGAGTGGAGCTATGGAAGTCAAGATGTTTAAAAAAATGAAGTTTATTATGAGTGTATTCTTTACAGCTTTAAATGCTACGTTTAACAGCCCTCTTTTCATGGGAAATCCCCAAGAATGGGTTCGTACTTGGCCGCGGGGGACGTGGGGAGTATCGCAAAAGTAGGCTCGCTAGGCATCAAACAGTACAAAGGTGTCATTGCTAAGGGTAATGGAACGGACGGAAGCTTCAAAGACCCGGCATTTAAAAGGAATAGCAACATATAAAAAGCAAAGCATTTATTATTTTTGTATTAGGCAATATTACGCATAGAATACTATAATAAATAAATAAATGTCAGTTTATAGCATGAACTCGTAAGTACGTAGATGACTAAATAATACGTCTCAAACAGATTCGTGCGTGTTGTCCTTTACAAACCCTAAACAAACATCTGCTTGCATGGATAAAAGCACCTGAAATTAGAATTTACACCTTTCCCACACACTTTGCGTAGGAGCCTAATGCACGTCGCGGCGCACGGACAAATCAATTCAGAGATAGGCGCGAGCTCCTCTTCGCTTCATTGAAGGGGAAATAATGTGTTGCTGAGAGGCATCACTGAAGTTTTCGAAGTGTATCCTCACAAATGTGCACATAAGGAGTCAATTTGTTCGGTGGGCAGAAGGGTGGCGGCACTCTAGTGACCCATCTAAAATATCTCCTGAACTAGTGGGTCTTCAGAAAAACTGTAAAGCTTATTGGAAAGAGAAAAGATGGAGGGGTTTCAAGACGACTTCAGTCCTGATGAAATTGCGTTGAACGAAGCAGTCCTTGTGTGAATCATGGAAACCAGCTCGCGATTTACCCCTAGCCTATCCAAAACCCATCCGGAATATTTCACCAACGGGGGATTGTTCAGTTTGCAACTAGGTAGAATACACAATAGTAGAAACTTTGCCGTTGCATGCTGCTCACCATTCCTCAAAAGCTCCGCACCTAAAAAAGATATACCCCCGAACAGACCCAGGACGTTGGCAAGTCCAACAACCGCGCTCCAATGACGTTTTTCCAAAGAAAGCGGTCGCAGCCTTGCGCCCTGCAGCCTGATCGATAATAGCCAAGTATGGAACGATTTACTGCCGGCCTGGTTATCCTTTTTCATTTAGCTCTGCATTTTTTGTATTTTCCATGTTTCGCTTTGTTGTGTCGTGCATGTTTTCATTATTTCCCCGTCACCATTCATTGAATGCACATCTGGGCCCTGACACGCTACGCTTGGGCTATTTTTTTCACCAATTCAGCCTATCAATGATCACCATTAGCCGCTATTTCAATTGTGTTTCTTTTACAAGTTGCATGTCATACATAGTTATCGAACGAGGAGTTTTATTTTGAATCCTAAGACAAAATTGTAGGTAATGCGAGGCTGTTGTTCAGCCTCATATTGCATGAGGCTGAAACAGCCTTTATTTCCTGTATTTTAGAGCAGAGTGCGCCTTTCGAGAATCCAGATTCCATTTCAGGAAGCCATTTGTGGTGAACATGCATCTGGTTGTCAGTTAGAGCAGGAGGGGGGGGTCGTATCTGGACCCTCTTCGAGGGGGGGGGTCGTACCCACACCGCCATTTGACACATCCCATGCGTAGCCCTGGCTTCCAGCATCGCTCAAGCGAGTTTCCGGAACTGCTCGTTTTATGGCCAGCTAACATAAAAAAACAAAAAACACGAAACCGCGCTTGTGACAGGAAAATATTCGAGGCTTATCAACAAGCCCGATGGGTTAGCATATCTAATGCGCTGTCTTCCTCTTTGGTCGTGAAATCTTGCCGGTTGGCCTACAGCACCGCCTATTTATCTGAAAGTGCCAGCTCAAGTGGGCTGCAGAGTCTCATAGTTTGCGATTTCGAATCTGACTAGAATACAAGCTCATTAAAGGCACATGGCACGATAATTTGGTATCGCTCTGACAGGCACAGGCACGAATAAGTTTTGGTTCGCTCTGCAAAATGCAAGCAGAGGCGTATGCTATATAGTGAAAAGTAGCAAAATAAGGCGAAGTGAAGCGGCCAAAGCTTTGCAAAGAAGCCCTATCGTTTTTAATGATTTCAAAAAGGGGCATTGTCGCGAAGAGTTTCTCGTAGGACTTGCCTAACAACCGCTAGGTAGATTAACTTCGAATTCCGTCCTGCCAGCCATATTAATCGTGCTCGTCTTAGGTTACCGTCCCAACTGCTTTCAAATGGATGACAATTGCGATGCACTCATTCTGCAGTCTGTAAATCCGATGACGGGCTGAATTAGAAGAGCAAATAGCCTGCTCTGTACTTTTGTAAATCTGTAGTTGTTACGCAGAAAGGGTGATCAGCGTCTTGCAGCAATGCGATAATTTAGAATTTACTGTGGTAGAAGGCGCACGTTGGCTGAGGAGGGCACTTCCTTAGCCCCTGTAAAACTTGTGTGAAGTTATGAGACGTTAAGAGTTTCATTTTCGAATCACTTTTCGCAGAGCCGGCGCCTGTGTTCGTTTTCGGATGGATTTTGTTGACGATGAAATGGCGTTAGTGTCTTAAAGGTTCTCGAGATTACCTGAAAGGTAAAATACTTATCGGTGTAAGGTAGTCAAGGACCTCTACCGCAGAAGTGTTCGGTACTATGCCTTCTTCCAAGCAACAAAAAAGGAGGGTTCGTGTGGAGTCTAGTAGAGGGCTTTCAAACAGAGTTAGGGCTGAAAAGAATATAATTTTTACGGAGGGCTTCAGAGTCCAACAGAGAATCCTTGTATCACAAGCCATCGCGGATTTATCTGCACATTTTCAGGGTTCAACAAAATGATCTCTCTTCAAGGTGTTGTTCTATGGTAACGGACGTCATAGAGAGCTAGCATGTGTTTTCATCTACTTTACGGTTCGTTGAAAAACTATTTAATGGGGCCATTTCAACAATGCGCTCATTTAACAATGTTTTAGTGGGAACATAAATTTTCTTCGTGGTAACCCTGGTATACACAGCATAGAAATTACAAATGTAATTCCGAAAATTTATGGCCTCCACGCTAAGACTTCAGATTGCTGCTGAGGTGATGTTAGAGAAAATGCATTGAATCTGTTTAGGCCAGAAATCGAATTGTAGTTTATAACGTTGCAATCAGTCGGGGCAGCGTCAGGAGAGGCGGAGTAAGCTCGCCTCTGGACAGGGTGCAGCATCGCTGTGTGAAATACATAGGGGGTCGTACTTTTCCGCTGGTGGAGGGGGGTCGTATGTGCTTTGAGAGAAATTTGCTGCGTTGGGAAAAAATTTCTCCAGATGTTGACTTTTCGCGTGATTTTTTGCCTCTTTCGTGCGTACCCTCGCTCGACAGCAAAATTTTGGAGAGAAGGTAGGAAATTCTCGGTAAATTCCGGAAAAAGTGGTAGGAGTAGGAAATTGGGGATAATTTGAGAAATTCTCGCGTTTCACATTGGCTATGTACAGTCCTCATCATTGCGGACCGGTGGGGCGTGGCAGTGCGGCTGCGTTTGGTGCGGTTTGGCAAAATCGTTCTGCACCAGTTTTTGAAGCGGGCAAGTGCATTACTGTATTATATCCTTCGTATCACTCGTTTTCTACCACTTTTTGTCGCATACGCGTTGCAACAAAAAAGGCTGAGAACGGCTTTAACAGTGTGCGCACTCCTTCTGGCTGGCACGCCCCACTCTGACCGCTTTCTCCTAAAGACAGCGTTGACCGCTAACATAGCACTGTCAGCCTCCGTTCCTCGTGTAAACGCTTCCAGCGTAGACGCAGTACTTCGCAGAAAGGCGCGATTTCCACGTGTACGCGGCACAGGGACTTGCATTGTTGGCGTGAAACACACGGGGCATCGTATTGCGATCGCTGCCGGAGGGGGGTCGTATTTGGTCGTTGTTGGGAGAGGGGTCGTATGTGCCTTTGAAAGAATTTGCGCGTTGGAGAAATATTGTTCTTGGTTGCTGACTTTTCGCGGTTTTTCATGTTTCACATCGGCTACATATCTTCCCCCTACTTCACCAATCCACCGACAGGAAAAATTTCTGGTACGAAAAAACTGGAAAATGTGAATGTTCGGTAAAACTGGCAAAGAAGCGCGCGATTGTAGGAAGTGGTAGCGTGGGTAATTGAGAAGGGGAAAGGAGGGACGCTACGCGATACCCCTCGCTCAATAGTGGTTGGTGTTGCACCTAGCGCCCTCCTTCAAGGGGGGGGGGGGGGCTCGACTGAATTACCATTTTCACATATCACCATGCTGGCTACCCTGACCGCGCAACTCCAGGAAGCACGAAAAATGCGGCCCACAATTCACAAGCTGCCGAACCTGACTACCAACTGCACAAATTAATTCTACTGTTGGAAAATCTCGGACGGTTTTCCAAATCTGAAACATTGTAGATCACGAAATGACTGACATAAATGAAATGGCTTGGATAAACCAACGTTCTCTGTCAGTATGATGAGGGCCTTGTTTGGTGGTGCGCGCTTATGTCAAGAGGGGAGGGCGCGGGCGGAAGGCTGGCGTTTGGGCGCGGTGTCTCTGAGGCGCAACATTGGTTGCGAAAACGTTGCGCTGGCCTCCAGACCCCTGCCGCCACTGCAAGCCACCACAGCATCTAGATGCGCATCAGACGTCCTTTTGGCTAGCATCCGATATTAAGTGTTCCCTTATGATGACCATTTGGTGACTTGGTGGTATCTTTCAAAATATCGTTCATTCTGGAAGCTACGACTGCGTCCTGAGGTACGAGCAGAGGAGTTAAGCTCATGGCGGGCTCTCGCACTTCTCACCTCGCAGGCGCGATGCTGCTCTCCATTGCGCCTAGTTATATAGTTATATAGTTACCGTAATAAAGCAAGTTCGGATGTGTGAATGCCGTGGCCGTTTTCATAGTGCGTATGCCGTTGCTGCTATGAAGTGTACCTCTGAAGGGACTTGGCCGGCCTCCTCTGTCATTTCAGAAGGCTCCTCTTGTCCATCGATGTTGTCCAAAATGCCAGATTTTTCCTCAAAAATCATCCTCGAGAACTCGTCACCCTGTGTTGTGAGGTCTGACTAGATATGGGCCTGGCAGTAACCTGTAGCTCGGAGGTGAACCTCATCATCATCGTTTCTTGTCAGTAAATTCCGCCTCAGATTCAGGTAAGGTGTGTTACTGATAACTGACTGCTACCGAAATAGCCCGGATCCAGACTATGGGGCAAGCCGAATCGTTTGAAGTTATCATTGTTGTGTTAGGCTGTTGTTGGTATTTCGCCCACTGCTCAAAACGGGGAGCACGCCACACGTAGTATGTTGCCAAAACCTCCCATTCTTGCCGTGTCCGAATCTCACAGCGGAAATGTTGGCGCACGCTGCCGAGGTCGAGCTGTAGAACAATGGTTGAGAGGACGTCAGACAAAATGCTGCTCTTGCGGCTTTGGTCGGGAGTAGACTGTGCGGCGTGTGGCGTGTCAGTTGCTATTATAAAAGTAGAAGGTAGAAACACTTACCGTGACAGCGAACCCAAGAATTGCATACACATGGTGGGCAAGTGTAGAAAAAGTTCTCCTTTAATTCGTTATCCAATCGCAAGCGGAAGTAATATAGCCGAAGAACAGCTTGCAGAAACGTTATTAACTGTCCTATGACTTGTACGACATTACCTCATCTACTCATTCCTTCAGTGATGAAATTACTGTATTGAATTATTGCGGGCAATGACGAAGGCTGGTAGTGAATGACTAAATCAGGATTACTGGCAAGATTTCGGCAGGCAGCAGCTGAACTGACTTCTTCTGATCCAAAAGGAGGGATTTGACGAAGTCATTTGGAGAGCAGAGTCATTTGGAGAGCTTTTGGGTCAGCGCTGAGCGCAGGCTGACTTTTGAAAAGCAGGGTACAGCACTGTATATACAGTCGTTTTAATGCAGGCGCTGGGACGTGTTAGGTTGTTCTGTGCGCGATCAGCTGACTGCGAATCAAAGAGTGGCGTCATCATTCAAGATTTTCAGAGATGGAACGCATTTTCAGAATAGGAAAGTACTACTGCTTCACGTGCAAGTCTTTTTTGGCGGGCATGGAGACGGTATCCGGGTGTCACTGCCCTTGCTTAGCTCCGCGCACTTCTGAGAGGAGGAATAGGCATGGTACTGTAGCTACGGGCAGGACGCACCATCGCGTTGTGTAAATTCTCTTCTGAATGCCCTCAAATAGGGTCTCGTTAGGAGCTCTCATCCGGAAAACTTGATATGATATAAGAGGTGTGAGTTTTGAACGTTCGCACGCATTCAGCATATTGCGCCATACACTCGTTTCTCATGC
>MU913449.1:16258-28062 GCA_036418165.1 Cooperia oncophora | reverse complement strand
TGATAGTTCCTTAATTCGTTGCTCGTGCAGAAAGTTATATTATTCGAAAATTAGTGGAATCTCCGAAGGAAGAAATACAGGATGTGACGGGTTTTTTTCACAATAAAAAAAATCGAAACCGCTCCGAGAACATGCCAAAAAATCGGACAAGGAAGGTTTGCTAAATTTCGTCCCGGAAAATTTGGGTGGCATAGCACACTCCCGGCTGATCCGCATCATCTTTGATGACTCGGAACAAATTGGGGGCTCGGTTGACTTGGAAGTTTTAATGCATCCACTGTACGGCTAGACCTTCCACCGTATGACTACCATCTTTTTCAATCTGTGCAAAACTCCCTTGATATTAAGAAATTCACCAAAGCACTGCTGAAAATCACTTGGCCCAGTTTTTCACCGGTAAACCACAGGAGTTCTACATCAGTAGCATTATGAAATTACAATCAAATTTGAAGAGGTCAAAAATAATAGCCAATATGTACGTGACCGAAATTGATTTTCATTAAAAATGACCGCTCAATTATGTTCGCAGCGCGGAGACTTTTTGTACAGCCTACTATTATCTTTGCTGTGAGGACGAAGCAACAATGTGAGCGCTATTGAAGAGAATCCCATAATCTTGTTATCATTTGGAATGATCTCAATGTGTTATCGCGAGACGGAGAATAATGTGGCAAAGCAGTCCTGATGCTGAATCGTGTGCCACTGGTTTTACAAATAGTCGAGATCAAGAGGTTCGGGATTGTCCCACATAAGGCTAGGTTTTGTTGCATTGTTCTCATAGTTAATAGTGAAAATGATTGAAAACCACAGCGATGGGATTGGCCAGTTCGCCGCATGTCTCTGTGTGCGCGACTGATGGATGGCCTTATTATAATGACGTAGGCACTCATATAATGACGTAAACACCCGTCTGCCGCCGATGTTCCTTTGTAGTGTTCGGGAAATATGGCTGGAGACAGAGCGAGGGTGAAGTCAGAGTGGATGTTGCTCTAGAAATGTAATTAGTGTTGAGTATCTTGCACGTATTTGACGTGAGGTGTCAGTCATCAGGGATCTTGTTCATTTGAAAAACATACTCCTATGGCTGTGTTCCACTTCTCCGTAAAACACAACCGCGCAAAAGGGCGTGATTTGCGCGGGCAGGGGGGGGCGCGGGCGACGGGGAGGCGCGGCCGCTGCCCAATATAAAATCTTTCCCATTGATGTAAAGCCTCGCGACCAATACTGGAAGTCCGACGCTTTTCCGGCCAACTGCGAATCAATTCGAAACTTCCTTTAAACTCCTGCGAAGGTACCAGATTTCACAAGCTTCATTTCTTAACCCCGTTGTTTTATGAAAAAGTCGCCCACTTTGGAGATCCACCTCCTCTCTAGGCTTGTGCAGGATTCTCGTTCCCTGGCTAACAGACATTTCTTTCCACTTTACAGCTTTGAATCCCCCTTTGTGGGAAGCATATAGAACCTACGTAGAAATGGATTATCATCGTGAATCTGCTAGAGTTTATCGGTCTCCACGGCTTGCCATGTTGATTGTTGTTAGCGAAATGCTACCCCTCCCTCGAAAGAATGCAGGAATCCGGATAGGTCAAGGAACCGAACCTATGACCTCCCACCTATGAAGCAACTTACCTATCCACTACACCATCGACCACTTGAGACTGTCTGTACTCGAACTTAACTTGAGCTACGCAAAGGAGGATCGGCGAGTGCTATGCTAAAACCACCACCCCCTAACTCCTCATAGAGAATCGTTCGGCAAATTTTGGAAGCAGATTTGAGTTCAGCGTCCCAAGACCTACATGTCGATATGCATCTCATATCCTTCCCTGGTAAGCTTCAAGATCTCGAGGAGTGTCACTTTCGAAACGTGGGACAGCTGTGGTAGGGTAGGTGAACATTGCTGGGGTTGTGGGACCAGATGGAGGGGATTTTTATCTACTTTGCTGTTAATTACAGGAGTTCTCGCTAGATAGCACAGCGTTGAGGGGAAGAAATTCCCTATGGTAAACCCCATGAATGGATCGCCACATGCACAGTATAACCTTCCGACCCGTGTTGATAGGATTGCACCGCCGGTTCTGCCCCTCTTGGAGGATATAGCCACTGACGCTGCCGGGGGTTGTTAACCCAGAGAAACCTACTCCTTATCCAGCCACAGTCCTTGTTCAACCAGTATGTATGGCAGAAACGAGAGAAGTTGTAGACACTACCCACATGCGTTCCCACTGAGTATCGGTCCTCTCATGACTTCTGACCAAACTTCAATACTTTCTTGAGGGCTGGGGAACCTCTGTCGTTTGTGCTCTGAAAACAGTCAGCCTACGGACTACGGGAGACGATTTGTGCGAATTGGTTTTGATCAAGGAATGCAGTATGTCCATATCCGAGGCAGATGGTCTTCATAAGCGAGGTTTGTCTCCTAGGTAGAAGCCAATTAAGCAGAAGCGGTCGGGCCCATTCAACGCCGTACTATGGAAGACAGCATCAGGGCCTAACTCAGAGCGAACTCCGCGGGTTGCTCTAACCACCTTGTGGCTTGGTGGAAATTCATATAGCGAAGTGTAACGGAAATCATGAATTTCGTGTACCGTTTTGGATACGAGAGCAGCTACAGCGAGTGGTGAAGCAGCTTTTGGAGCACCTTCATACTTCGTGACTCACGATCTGGCGGTCCTGCGACTGCGCGCAAAGCGCTCGATTGTTGTTCCTCGTACTTCTGTAACTGCCGATACAACCAGCCCGACTGTACGTTGCCTACCTTTGGATAAAATAACTCCAGTTTGCAGACGCGGATACCAACGAGACACCTCTCGGTCACGGCTGTCATATATGCCACCCAGCTCCAGGTACTCGCGCATGCTATTCGAGAGGAGCAGTTGAAACGACCTTCAGTGCTCCTCCTTCATAGTCACGTCATGTAGAAGAGTCTTATAAAAAATCGAGGAGTGGAGTAAGGCTGTGAGACTATGCCCCATACACCATCTTCCCTGAGCATAGGAGTTCCCTCTGATTACCGCTCTGTCAGACTCTACGTCCAACCTTGTGTGGTCATGTCTGTTCCAGTAGTTCATATGTGGATGACTCTCTCTTGAATGCCGTAATAATTCGCGGGACGAGCGCCATTGTCGAGGTGACATATGTATTGCGACGTGTTGTATGCGCACATTATGTGTTACCCGATGTTACACAAAGCCCTCAGGTGTCACCTATCTCTCTCGTTTGGAACGTGGCCAACATATGGGGGGACCACGTCAGGTTTGCCTCGTAAGTATCCACTGGGGAAAGGGAATCCGATATAATGGCTGGAATAAATCCGAAAAAGGTTTTATTTAATGGTATAGAGTAGCGTTCTTACGATAAAACATCTGCTTTGCTAAATCAGGTAGAATTGTGAAGTGCGAGGGGTTTGGTTAAAGGCAGTTGGCACGATGATTTGGTGCTTGGCCTAAAATGCCAGTAGGGCGCTATATAGTGGGGAAATGGCGAAAGAACGGAGTGAAACGGTCAAAATCCTACGAAGAAAGAGCCTCCGTTCTCAATGACTTGAATATCGATTTTGGACGAGTTTCCCGTAGGCATCTTGCCAATAACCGCTACCGAAGGTACGGCTGCATATGTGTACTCATATATCCATGCAGCATCACGGCCGCTTCATACCAATCCCTTCGCTTCATAATTTGCTTAGCAAATGAAGCAGTTTGAGCGTCAGGAACGGTCGTCCATTTGTGGGCGGGCGGGCGTTCGGGTCGTAATGTTGTAGCTTCATAGGCCCTTATAAGGGCACCTTCCTTGGGAAAGGCGCTATGCAGCGCCTGCTCAGGGTCGCGGAATTCCGTCCTGCCAGGCGTATTAATCCTACTCGTCTTGGGGGATTTATCGTGCCAACGCCTTTAAAAGATTCTGTCAGAAAAGCGGTGGGCTCAGGGCAATTATACTAATGAGAGAGCTGCCTCTCGCTTCGAACAATTTAAATGAAAAAAATCTGTCGCTGGGACCAATTAAAAAAAGTACATTATGGATGCTACACTTTTTCCGCATTACTTGCTACATCAGCCGAGAGGGCTTTAAAGGACTTCTTCTGAAAAATGACATCACGGTAATCTACCCCGCAAAGTGTGAGGAGGATTACTGTGATGTCATTTTTCACGAAGAGTCCTTCGAAGCTACAAAATGTTTTTGTTTTTATTCCACTTCGCCACTTCTTCGGATTTCTATATGTCTGACAACATTAAGGGGTGGAGTGTGCAAGTAGTTGATTGTAAGCACGAGGGGGGGGGGTGTTATAACGACTTTGTCCTAGCTTAGAGGGAGTATAGAGGAGAAGGTGACTGAAGGGGGGAAGGGGATGGGCTACGCGTCAACCGTCTAATTCTGCCTCCTCCCCCAATCAAAGTTACGAAGGGGCCAGTTCTGCTCGTCTGCGCGTTTTCATCCTGGAGCTTAGATGTCTGAAGGGACACAGACGTTGCCTCGGGTCCACCTCCTTTTTGTAGTACGTTTGCACGCGAGATCCTTTGACAAAGTGAGTGGATACTACTTTTCCGAAACTTTCTGCGAGCGAATTCGGGGGTGGGACGGGAAATCCAATGGCAGGCCACAAATAGATAAGAGCTGGTACGGGTTGATATGAGGCGTTGGGAGGGAAGGCTCACTTAACCCGCGACAAGCATCGTAACATCATTATCACCTTGGTTTCGCTGGGTGATGTAGGGGATGAGATGAGCAGATTCATGGACAATGATACAACGTGATTGCAACTGATATTGCCTGACGAGCGACTTTGGAAATGGGACACTAATGGCCCGTGACCGATGTGATAGCAGCATAAAGAACGATAAGGTTTGTAATAGCAAGAGTTACCATATCGTCACGCCCGTCATTGAGCTTTCATACGAGCAAATGGCAAACTTTTATGGGCGTAGACTTGGAAGGCGAAAACTAGGTATAAAGACAGGTAAGCGCTGATAAGGGCGGAATTATGCCACATACATATTACGTGTTGAGGGCACGGTCTGCGTTGATTTTTTCAAGCGCCTTTCTCAAATATAACAGTCGTGCCTGCAAGCATGCAGGATGTACTACTTGTCCAGCTCGAAAATACGCGAAGAAATTGCTGCTCGCTCGCGACGGAACCACGGCTCCCCACTAGCCATAGCAACACCGAAATTTTATTTTTCGTTGCTGTCCGATGATGTGGTTGATCACTACTGGCGCTCTCCATTTCGAAAGAAAGAGCTGGCACCAATAAGTGAGTACTCGTCCATCTGCGACTTTCTTCACTTTAGGCACGTACAAGCGCGGTTATCATGGGGTTCTAGATGGGGCATTTCGGGCACACTGGCAGCTGAGCCGAGCAAATCACGTTGGTGAAAGCAGGACCATTCTTAATAAGGTCTATATTTGAGAAGGATGTGGCCATTATTGCTCAAGTATCAAGAACTAGGAAGTCAATGACATTTCATCCTTTTCTGATACCACTTCAACAAAACCCGTCGACTGCTGAATTATTTGAAGTTTCGACAAGAGCTTGTTCGTAATAAAAGGAAATGTTCATGTTTTTCAAAGCTTTCGTTGCTCTACAGCAAAATGCCCTATATTCTTGGATTAGCGCTTCTTCGGTATAAAGGATAAAAGGATAAAGTCTTCGCCGTTGATCAATCCCTTTGTGGGATGCGGCACGCATTCTACTTCCATTCAGAATCGTAGTGGCTTATTGAATGCGATGTGGCCTATACAATGACTTGCGGTGGCCAGCCGATGTACAAGTCAGTGTTTTATCCTCCCAGACGAATCTGGTACCAATTCACCGTCCCCGGAGGGTAGAAGGCTTGGTTGGCCTGGGCGGGAGTCGACCCGGGATTCGAACCCGGGACCGCGCGAATGGTGAGCGCCCCACTTGTCACTACACCATCTCCGCCTCCTTCTTCGGTATATCTTCTCAATATGTAGCAAAGGTATATCTTCTCAATATGTAGCAAAGGTAATTTAGCTGGTAAATAGAGATATTTAGGGAAAAACGGCAGGGCCTTATCTCCTCCGTAGTGTGATTTATTTTCGCTTACCGTTGAATTGCATTGGTTCCCTTCACTGCTTTTTCCCATCGCACTTAAGCTCCATATAATCGAAATTGTTCAGGAGATGCTAAAAAGGAACTGGCCCTTGTTGCAAATACAATCCAAAGTCAGTCATGGTCTTCGGATACGAGGAAGGCTCCAAAGACTGCGCCAATCGCCGTAGAAGAAACTCCGCAACCTGAATCTCGTAGGACTTCTGAAATTCAGCAAGCTGGTGAAGTGAGGGTTGACACATCCCCTAGTGAAACGGAAGTTGTTCACCCGCAACGGCAAGGTCGATCGCCTTCTAAGTTCCTACAATTTTTCAATTACTTGTTCCTCATTTATAATCATTTATCTTCTGACAATTACAGAATCTGAATCTTCTGCTGGTCACATTTCCACTGGCAGTGTACGACCGCACTGGCGGGTGTCCAGTGAGGAGAAAGCAACAAAGGAACGGGAAACCACTCCAACTAAGCCTACGCTCTCATTTTTCGAAGTGAGAATACCTTATAAATCTGGAATACTTGCCATTTAGACTGTATTTAGGTTGACGAGAACTCGCGTCCTGTGCAGGTGACACCTCCGCAGCAGCTTTTAATCGGCCAGACTCCGTCCCCCAAAAACATCGGGTATATGTTTGCTATTTGTGCACTATATTTTCCTTTTGGCGCTGTTCGGCTCGGTGAAGGAGATGGGAGGTCGTTTCGCAAGTTCGCCAGTTCTTTTGCCAGTTCCTGTTCAACTACACGTTTCACCTTGCCTTGACCTGTACTTTCCTTGAGTGCAAACGAAGCTTGTGCTACTGCATAGCTTACAAGAGCTGACTGGTCTTCATAGGCTACTGACAGGAACCCAAAATCCCTTCTCTCTCGAGCCGAACTGCTTCTCTCATTGTTCTCTCGATTTAATCCTACGACCGTATTGTAGCAGGTCACATTCTCCGCGGGCCCCATCTCGCGAACGCGCCCCTGAGCGAGTGGAAGGAGAAGCTCTGCTAGCATGGGCGCAGAGGGTAACAAGCGGATATTATGGAGTGAAAGTGAACGACTTCACGTGAGTCGTTGTATCTATGGGTATAATCGCTGGCAATGGCTTAATAGAAAACCTTTAGGAAGTCATGGCGAAGTGGATTGGCTTTGAATGCGCTACTGCATGCTTATAGGCCGGATTTAGCTGGAAACTATGATGCTTTGGACTTCTCTGAGACAATGAATGGAAGAAAAGCGAATGTGAAAAAGGTTGGCATAGAATGGCATTGTCTTCCTTTTGTGCAGTTGGTAGCATCGAAATTCTGAAACCGTTGGAGTTTCTGTAGTTTTTCTGAGAGCTTACAAGAAATTCGATGATTCTTCATTTGTAGCACTTGTTTCAGCTAAAAACTACTTCAAGAATCTACAATGGACGGAAAATCAATTAATAAAGGGTTTTTTCGGGCATAACTTTTTCTCACCGACCAATTCATTTCATTTCGATATATTGTAGCTTTCAATGTCGAAAGTGGTCCGCGAGTATATCTTACCAGACGGCGAAGCCGGCTGGCAAGGTATCCTCACTACTCCGGCGCGCCTTCTTCTGCGATACAGCACGGCTCAGCCGCGCTTTCCTTCTTCACACACTTCCATACCCACCATTGTATCCGGCTTTTCCTTCATTTGAACAGGTGGTCAACGTTTTTTGACCAATAGCATCATGCCTACTGATAGTGCCTCAACACTATTACGGATTATGGAAATGGTGGAAACGAGCTTTGATCAAGTGTACAGATGAGAGAAAAGCCGGGTATTAGTAGTCGAGTATTTGATCATACGAATGCACGTAGGCGCGATGGAGCACGCCCCGCGAGGGCGGGCCTCTGGTATGCCTGGAGTACTCTGGAACCGCTCCAGGAATCCTAAAGGCTGCCCCGCCCACCTCGCCGCACGTTATGCCCACAGCGGGTGTGCCTTGCGCTACTCAACCGGTGACCCCTCGCTGATCTTAACCTACTTTTTCCCGGTGTCCTGAGTGCTCTGGAACCGTTTAACGAATCTTTCAAATTTGGCTCTACCCACCTTGACGCACGCTCCGCCCATTACAGGAGTGCCTCGCACATTCCAACATATGATCACTTTGGGACCATGATTCACTTTTTTTGCGCGGCTCTGTAGTGCTTCAGGACCAAACCACGATTTTTCGAACTGGTACCCCGTGTTCAAATGCACGCCCCGCCCGCCGTGGGCGGGGCTTAGCATGGCTCACGGGTGTTATTTACATTTTGTCCCATGCCCTACCAATCCTCACCATGGCCCGATCCCTCCAAGTTCTTCAGGTGCTATAAATGTCGTGACAAACAAACAAACAAAGAAACACACATCTGTACACACACGGACATAGCCGATTATATGTACAGGGGGGGGGGGGCAAAAAAAGTCACTTCGACCGAGTCACATATCAGCAAAGTTTTCGCTGCCCAGACAGAGGACGTGGATACGAGTACCAGGGCGGAAGATACCCAAGATGTTCCTCTATAAGCAGGAGCTGGCTCTCGCCCATCACCTTCATGTACACCAAAATATGAAGTCATCTCCAGTCGCAGCCTGACTGGAGAAGACCTTTGGAATTCATGTCACCTCCAAACAGCTGCGAAACTTCTAGTATGGAGTCACCCATGGATAGCTACCTGGAGACCAGTACTCTCGATCTGGAAGACCTCCAAGCAGCTCCGACAACGTCGCCACGGTCTAGGACATCATCTTCACCACAGTCGTCAAGGCGCGGGTTGATGGTATGGACCGGACGTACCTGGAATGGGAAGACCAATATTTTCTTCGTGGACCCCGGACATAAGGTGAGCGCTGGCGGTTACATTGAGCAACTCGTGAAGAATATCCTCCTCACATGTCGTCGCCCGTACCTTCTTGGAAACTTTGTACTGCTACAGCATTGGGTGCCACCACATGGAATCGAAGGGCGTTGGAGAAACTCTCGCCTACTTGGAATGGAAGGGGGCTGAGTACCTAAAGAAGATGGAATATCCAAGTAGGTCACCTGACCTGAATCCCTCAATTACCCGGTTCGGGCGGAGTTCAATAGGGTGGTCTACAGTGGCGGAGAAATCAACGATCTCGCTGAACTCAGGCACCGAATCACGGTCGCGTGGCAGAATCTCTCGATGGCGCTCGTCCAGAAGGCTGTGGCGGAGTATAGTGTGTGTTGCTAAATATGATGGTGCAAATGTCCAATCAAAATTCAATGAAGTGTAATTTATAGCGCCTCGAAAGTCAATGAAGCAAAGTGACTTTTTTTTGCCCCGCCCCTAGTGGGATATCCCAGATAGTAGGATAATCAGCTTGGTGAGAAGAGTCTACCATAAAAACCGTTTGTCAATTGATTTTTCACCACTGCTGACAGCGCTACTTCCACCTGTGAGTTTTAGGCCTTTGGTTGTGGCAAGAGCGATGGGAATTAACGACATCCCGGATGAGAACGATATCCTCACACCTGACAGTAAAACCATAAGGTTACTTCTCGAACGGTAAGTTTCTCTTGACTGATTGATGACGTCATTCCTGTGAGCATATTGCATCACTTTTATTTGAGTTTCCCTTTCTATGAACCCGGTGAGGAAAGTCATGCGATGACTTCTATAATGTTGATCGTGATATAAAGTCGGAAATTCGGCTGATGGAGTGGGCGCGGGCATGGAAGTAGTGATAATTATCTTGCAAATGAATCGTGCCATATTGCTCGCGTCGGGGTGGCAATTGCGAAAGGCCCCTGGTGCTGAAGTAGGTGCTTATAGGAGTGCTCAAGTAGTGGGGGGGGTGGTTGCTACTGTTTGTGGGTGAGTAATCCATTTGGGGGTTGTTCAGTTTCCGTGGGAACGGCTGTGCGCTATAGTCATTGGAATGTTGCGAGATCTACTGTTTCAGCTCTTCTAATGTTTCTATATAGACGATTCTCTGTGGCCGTTGTGGCTACGAGGGGAAACGCGAAACTGGGACCTTGAGCTGCCACTAAGAAGTGTCACCATTAGTGCATGTAGTCAACTGAAAATTATCGCTATCTGTCAAAAAATCTGACTTCATGTATTGATGTTGTTCTCCCTTCATTACTTCCCGCAAACTGGTTTGACACCGTTGTCAACGGTGGAAACATTCATGCTCTTGTTCGCAGCGGATGAAGAGGCGTGTCATTCGGGATGGGTCTGACGCAGTGCCAATCCCGTTTTCCACCTGCCAACTACTGAGCGAAACGGCAAGCCTGTATCATACCGTTCGCTCAGTAGTTTCACACCGATTGTCGTCGACTCGCTTCAAGAATGGGTTTGGCGCTGCGCCAAACTCGTCCCGCCGGACACGCCCTTCATCCACTGCGAACAAGACTGAATGCAATCAAAGTGTTATTGCGGCCTCACCCCGGTGACTAGCGGAAGGGAACCCCACTTAATTGTTGCAGCCTCGCACCTTCTCATATTAGCTTTGGCTTCCACCTAAGGGCCATTTCTTCGAGTCCAAAGATAGGTTAGAGCAGAAAATTGAATTCCTTACTCTGAGCGGCCTAGCCATGCATACACAACATATATTCACTATCGTAAGGTCGCTGTGATCAAGCTTGAGTATTTTCTCTGAAATGTCGTATTTTAGCCTTCGCCGGGTGCTGGAGGGGACAACTGACTTGCCAACTCCTATCTCTTCTTCAGATCATAGGATATCGCAGCTTTATCATATATCAGAAGCAGAGAAAAAGGTGGAATTTTCTCTACTCGTTACCAAATTTTTTTTCATCAAACCCCTACTTTTTCAGGTGATTGACGAAATCAATAAGATCAAAGAGCAGCGAGAAGCAGACTCAGCTTTGGACTATACCAATGTAAAGGTATCGGTATCGCTACATATTTGAAGATGATTTTTCAAATATTTGACTCCATTCAGGAATACGATGATCACCATGATGGACTGTCTGGGCGTTCACCAGCTAGGAAACAGGTACTTTGCATGAACTATTTTTCACATATTCCTAATAATGTCCTCGTTTTTTCTGCTCCTGGAGGCAAAATGTGAGGCCACCTCAACACATTTGGGATGTGGGGAATCCGCGATTCCGGAGAAGTGGCATCGACTGATCCCCATTTAATCCTTTGATGGGAATCTGTCGACGCGCCCTACTTTCCTTCTCAGGAATCGCGGAGTCTCTCACGTAGTTTATTCCACCAAATCGCTACTGTAGATTCGTGAAATATGAATGCGTTCTGAGTTTTTCTAGGTTGATCCATCAGCAGCCGATCACAGCGCTGATCAGTGGTCCGACGATCAAGGCGATGGTCTAGAAAGAGATGTGTAAGTTTGAAAAAGGCTTGCTCCTTTTTCGACAGTCAGAGTCTCTATAGCGTTTTACTGAGAGTGAAGATGATCGTTTCAGTTCATTCCGTGATCACGATGTGTCGGTTACCATGGTCACTCCAGCTCTTCCAACATTCCGGTCATCGGTTTGTTCTTCCTAATTTTTCAATATACTTTAACTCTAAAAGTGGTGTCCAGTTATGAAAATTTATTCAGACTTGTTTTTATGGATGGGAATGAGAAGCTCTTCTTTTCTTCCAAAAGTTTATTGACAACGTTTCGGGCCTAAGCCCTTCTTCAGGTCACTGAATTACACAAACTAGAAAGATTTTACACACGCACAATAATACGGCAGCAACAGTCATCATAGAAAGAGCAGCAACCTACAGGGAGTTGTCCGGGAAGGAGAGATACGGGTCTAGCC
>MU913449.1:0-15811 GCA_036418165.1 Cooperia oncophora | reverse complement strand
GCAACCTACAGCGAGTTGTCCGGGAAGGGAGAGGTAGGGGTGCCTAGCCTTCTTGTGCGGATATAGGCAAGAAATAGGAAAGTGGCAGGGTTCTGGGTATATATACAGATGTAGGACCAAGGGTGATCTAGGGAATGTCACGTTTTATTTCCTAGTGCACGTCCTACACTGATATCAGAGTCATGACTGTTCCTGCCGTGTTATTGTGCGTGTGTAAAATCTTTCTAGTTGTGTAATTCAGTGACCTGAAGAAGGGCTTAGGCCCGAAACGTTGTCAATAAACTTTTGGAAGAAAAGAAGAGCTTCTCACTTCCATACATAAGAACAAGTCTCAATACAATGAAGCTCAGGGAACCATCTATATTACCTGAAAATTTACTTTATTGAAGTCATTGAGTGACCTTTAGTAGAGAAAAAAGCTAGAAAGAAACAAGAATGCTTCAAATGAAGAACTCTTTGCAGTCTCACTGAGAGTTACCACGCTTGCCGGACTTATGCCAGCATAGAGGTACATTGCAGCCTCCGCTTTTCGTGGGGCTCACAAATCGTTTATTGGCATCATCCAGTACTGAGTGCCATTCGAAACTAGGAAGTAAAAGGAAAGTGCCATGGGAGCCCAGTCTGTAGCGGAAAATACCCTTTGAAAACTCATGTGTGGGATTGCGATAATCCGATGATTTGTTACACCAGTGCCTTTGCATAATTTGTGAAGAGAGGCAGCGCTGAAACGCTTCCTACTTTGCGAAGTGGAATGCTGTCGATTCATGTGCCTCCTTTGAACAAGGTTTTTGGGGAAAGCGGAAGCACTTGTGAACCTAAGCGGTCAGTAATCTCCCCGACTTTGAATGCAAGGCAGATTTCGATAGTGGTCGGCGCACCTGCCAGAGGTCGCGTACTCCAAATTATTAGTAGTACAGCGCCGTCGTCATCAAATGTGTGGGGGGAAAAGGGGCGTTTCTGAGATTGTAGGCCGGGCTGCTTGGACAGGGAAGGATTTTTTTGAACCCGTCGACTGCGGAATGCGTCTCTGAAGTGCATGAGCTTCGAGGGAGTTTACTAAACGGCTCATCCATGGTTGATTTATCCAGTTCATTAAAAGCATCGTTTTTCTATAGTGTGGATTCTTCCAGGGGCGTTCCACTAGTCCCACCAAGAAGGAGGAATTGCGAAGAAAAGCTCGTCAAATGCTTGAAAATCCAGCTGCAGCTGCTTTTCCAACGGGAACGGTGATTTCTATAGTAAACTTGTACTTCACTTCGTTGTTAACTTCTCAGTCAGCTTACGACTTCTCATCGCATTTTGTTACCCTTTGCAGTCACAAGATGATGAAAAACGCAGGCAAGAAGCACGGCGACTCATTGAGGAGGCAGTAACGGACGGTGCAACATATCTTGTCGGATCCGGTAAGTGTTTTGTACCTATTTAACAACTACTTCTAATTGACCAATAAGCAGTGTGGTGGACTGATGTGTGCCTTTATCACCATCCTGAATGATTCTGCTTTTTTATTTCCTAATTTTTGTGGTTGTGGTTGTTATCTAGTTTTGTTGTTCGATTAGCGGGAGGCATCTACATCGTCGTCGAATCTGCAGCGATCGGCCTATCGTTCCCATACGTCAATTAATGGATCGAACTCGGACTTGAGGAAAATTGGTCAGGAGTTTTCGCTATCTAAAACTACTAATAGACATTTATTCGGTCCTGTTTGAAGGCACATTCTGTGATTACAATTCTTCGGCTTTGGGTCCAAATATGAATACGTAGTTGCATATTGTCTTCATAGTGAAGAGAAGGGTGGGCAAATCCCTTGAAATTGCGTTCAATTAGAACCCAATTATTAGACTAGTTTTGAAAAAATGAAAAGCTGTTGAGCGGGCGAGAGACCAGAGACAAAGAATGAAGGGAAAAGGAAGACGGGTGAGGAGCTAGGGTTCGTTTACAATCAGAAGAACGTGATGCCCTTGTTCTCATGGTCGTGCCGCGAAAGGGAACAATTCTTCAGATTAGGGACGAGCTAATAATAAAGCCAATCAGGTAATCGCGGAATGTGTCTTGAAGGTTGTAACGCTTTAGAAATGATATCTATGGTCCAGCATTGCTGTGCGCTCCGTAATCATTCACCTGGAGCGAATTCTGCGGTTCTTATGCTTCTATAGATCAAAAATTGCCCTTTAGCACTGGAAAATGTGCTTGGTTTGGTATCGCCCTTTCGGGCGCACGTCTCACCCATCACCTGAGGGGGGAGGTCTCAGTCTAGCAAATGCTGCCTGCCTGTATAATTAGCTTTGGCCCACCTATCCCAAATTTGACCCTGCCTCTCAAAATGATTTTTGCCAATTTACCAGACAGACAGTCAGATATATACATCGATGTGACACTTATAGTGTATCCCGCAATTAGTTCGAAGCTCAAAAGTTCAGTCGTTAAGCAACCGGTGGCGAACCACTGCTAATCCTGAACTTCTGTATCATACCTTCTGCAACTCCTATATCAGTCGCGCCTGCATGGAACTCCCCTTTCACGCATTCGTACAGGATCTAAATTGTTTATCGTTATGTACATTAGTGGTCGAATGATATTGTAATGTGGCTCTTTTTCATTTGAAGTTGCAGCAGTTTAGTCTTCTTTGTGATTGATAAAATTTATAATAATTTATCATTCACAAAGAAGACAAGACAATGAAGCTCAGGAACCCTTTTATATTACAGCAGTTTAGTGATTAGCGGTAGAGGCCACCAGTTCTTTGCTCGACCTGAGCGACTAAATTGCTTGAAGTATGAACACATCTGGAATGCTATGTCTATCTGTTTGTCTGCTTAGTGTTCAAAAATCCGGCAGGAATCAAGGGGTAGGGTCGTAGACGCACAAACTGAGCGACTGGTTCCTCGCATCTAGTGATTGATGGATTCCCCGTGATTGCAGAGCCTCGGTCGGCTGTCATTGCGATGAGATGTTTTGGTTTGTTCGCCTTGATACTTACATCCGGAGGTCAATGCTTTTGATGGCGGGTGTAGTCTAATTGGGGATTGATTTGGATCAAGCGGCGAGGAATCCCGAAGTATTTCCGAGTTATTTAGGCTTATCTCTAAATGGGTTTTTCTTGCCTAGTTTTATCCTTCTGGAAGCAAACCATGTCCGGAAGAATGAATCTGGGCCACATGAACTACTATGGGGCAGTATAGGGCGCATCATTAGGCCTTTCTTAGCCGCTCATGGCAAACTTTGGTTGTCCCGTCCGGACACATCATGGGGATATGTGAGATGCCGATTTCGTTACGCCTTTAGAAGAGAAGTTCTCGGTATTACACTCTCACATCCTACCACTACTATTCCCAACACATTCGTCTCCTACCCGAGTTTTCCAAAATTTTACGGTTGAGCGCGATAATCCCTTCGTGAAGTACTTTGAAAGGAAAATAGCCTACTTACATACAATGCAAATTAATTTGTTCTGTTTGTAATCAACTCACCACAATTGGTTAACTAATTGGTGGATGTTGTGACGTAATTCAGAGTTAGTGCGACCGGCCGTCTCGATTCACACATTCAAGAAACGCGATCCATCTCCGATTCTTCAACGAAAACAATGTTAGCATGCAGTTGTGTTGCTTCTTCAGTTTCGCTGACAACAATTATTTTTCTTTTTGTTGATTGTACTTTCCGACGTTCCTTGTTATTTGTCACTTTTTGATACATCTTGTCTTCAGATGATGCTGTCGTTCCCGGACAAGGGCGACCAATACAAATGGGAAATGATCGGCTGAAGGTAAGTGATATTCCGAATTATTACTTGATTTTATTTTCAATGCTTCTTTTTCTTCGGCTGCGCTTTTCTCGAAAAGGATGCCTTTCTGTTCGATATGCCATCTTTTCGCCTTATTTTTCGTTCCTTTTGATTTTGAATAATTCCATGCGAATTCGGTTTCGAGTTGAGCTCTGCTTTCTGTTGAAAAGAGGCAGGACCGTTGAAAAGAGGCAAGACAGCGTTAGAATGTGATTCGCGCAGGGCTATCAAATCACTTCGAAAACCAGGCCTGCGTCTCGCGCTGAGCCGTTCCACACCCCACCTCACCCCACCCAACTTCCCTTCTACCCCGGTTCCACGCTTTGAACCTCAAGCGGTGTTCGCAGTCTGCATACGACGAATCGGAGAAAGAATCGCTTTCGCGAAAAGGTTTTGATACGTATGGGCAGGCGGTTCAACGGACTGAGGGCAATAATTCGGCGCAGTCGCCAAAGGGGTCGAATAGGTATCGACTCAGAGAACCAGCGCTTCACCCGCACAAGCGCTAGCTCCTTCTGCGCAATTTGGTCGCTTGGGCGGGGTCAGCAGATCGGTACGTACCTAATTCGCGTTGGCGATGACTTCGCTAGCGTTACGCCACAGAGTCCTTAAAATTTCCGTATTTATTGCTTTTCGCCGCTTCTCCGATTCGACAGAGGGCAGTAAACAGTACTTTAGATGGGCTCAGCGAGCCGTCAGGCTTTTCAAGTTGCGCAACAGCAACATGAAAACTTTTGCGTGATTTTCAATTAAAACAAGATCGAAACCATTTTCTTGAATACACTGATTACCTATGCCCATCAAAAACTCCTTACCGACTCCTGCGTTTGAAGCACCAATACCCTTTAGCTTGATAACTTTTTACTAGACCAGATTATTGGGACACTTTGTAGGGAATCCTCCTTTTCTCGGACCGGTCTTTGCGACCCGGGTATAGGAGGACAGGAGAGGAGGTCAAAGGAAAGTGTAGCTATCGGTCTGACAAGCGGGAAGTGCACGTTCCCATATTGCTCTTTCTCCCAATTCGCGCATTCATCTGTTTTCCCAAATTCCTTACGAGTGAAGTCGATCAATCTCCATCCACTCCGTTGCCGCGTATTCTCCTACCCTTAGTCTCTGTTCTGCAAAGTCGCACTGTATGAACTCAACCTAAGGACCGGTTTTCCTGGCACAAGACGCAAAGAGTCGTCCGATTTTCTCATTTTATGTAAACATTGCGGATTTTGCACTATAATTTTCGGTAGCTGTGCTTCTACTTCATCATGAAGGAGATTCCGTTGGGAATGAATGTTCGGCACTACTCAAATATTACTACCCCAAGAAGTCAAAAAAAATTCTTGCTGAAACTTTGCCCACAGGGATAATTCGGTGGGTGTCCTGATCACGAATATAGCATTCGTTTTCGGCACCGGCGCTAAGCTGGTGCCATTTGGCGCCAGATTGGCGATGCCACTTTCGCCCCAAATTCGAAGTAAATTTTCATAGGAGGGTTACTTGATGTCCTGATCACGAATACCGCAGTAGTTTTCAGCTCTTTCGCCATTAGGCGCTGATTTGGCGCCACACCCTTTTATCGAAATCGATAAAAACCTGCATAATGGGCTTGTTTGATGCCCTGATCACGAATATGACATTATTTTTCCAGCGCCATTTACGCTCTTCAAAGGTTCTGAAAGAAGGAGTGATTCCCTTCAGGGCAGGCCAGGCTGCCTTAGTAGAGCGCAATGATCGTAGGCCTTCCATCAGCGCCAGCGCCAAAAATGAATGTGATATTTGTAATCAAGATGTCAAATAACCTCCGTATACAAGTTTTCAGCGGATTTAGTGATCTAGGGTATTTGGCGCCGGCGTCTGTGGCGCGGGCGTCAGGCAGTTTCGCGCGGAGCGGATGTGATATCCGTCTTCAGGAGTTCAAACTGCCCCTGGGGAAAAGTTCAGCGGATCGGTGATTTAGGGTTTTTGGCGCGGGCGCCAGGCAGTTTCAGGCCAAGTGGATGTGATATTCGTGTTCAGGAGGTCGAATTACCCCTAGAACCCAACTTTCAGCCAAATCTGCCCCCGTAGAAAAAAGTCGATCAAGATCCGGCCTGTTTTCGGAAAATTGGGGTAGTAATAGTTGAATAGTGCCGAATGTTCTTGTTTGGTTCTTTGTAAATGTTTCGTTGTTGTAATCTTTCTTCTGTTGCGACTGTAGCCTCGTGGTGGTGGTGTGGCTCCATCAGCGTTTGATCGAGTGAAGAGATTTGGAAGCATGCGTAGCCAGGAACTAAAGGAAGCCATGGCGCAGTTTGGACGACAGTATGGGGTAAGACAGCTCTCTACTAACGTTATCCTTCTTCTTTTCTGCCCTGACGCTTTTTTGTGTGTTAACTAACCTAGTTCTGTTATATTACTTTTTTTCGGTTAATCAACATTGCAGATAGTGTTGCTTGGCCATAAAAATGCGCAAAAGTTAGTGAAGAATAAAGTCAGGCTTCCCGGTTTTTGCATAATTTCTCTAGCGTGTGGTGAATATAGTGACTGTGGCAACCTGTCTCACTTTGTGCCCCTCCACCTTCCTACTGAAGTAGCACTGTTTCTGTTGGAATCCCTGCTAGATTGTTGAGTGCTTGTCAGTTTTTCCTTTTCACTTCACCCCTTTTCCTGCCGGAATTTTCTCAATGTTGAAAAAATGTGACCTCCGAGGTGACACAAAGACAAATCGCACATTAACCTCCGTAGGTCCTGGTCCTTTCCATGTGCGAAATCAGTGGATCCGCAGATGCAGTAGCATCCTTATTATCTCCTCTCAAAAGTGCGCGATAGCGGGGCTGATGGGTAATGATAGCCGGGTGCCGTCTCCCGACTCCTCCAGCGGTGCTGCACGGCTTGAAAGACGCTTTACGACATCGAAACACTACATGTCTGCGCCCTTTTCTTTTTCGAGTGTTCTCAACCTCTATGTGATCGCTGCGGGCTTCATTGACGCAAGTGTTGCACCTTGAGGATAGGGGCGGCTATGATGGCAGTGCCCGGGTTTTACTACCGCTCTTCCCCGTTTGTGTGCGCTTTGAGTGGAGAAGTTGACACGCTACTACTTCGGCGGGCTCACTACTTATGATAGGAGGAGGGTCAGCGTCAGTATGCGCCACGCTTCTTCATCCACTCAGAACCGTGGTGGCCTTTAGCATTGTGCTTATGAAAGATTGGCGAGGGCAAGCGTTATGTAGCCCACTGTTTTTATCAGCAAGCAAATCTGTTGTTGAGGACTGCCTAAAGGAGATGGTTCGAAAACCATTGTTACGAACTTTGATCCAGAGTCACGTGATGAGCGTGAGGTTTCCAACTGATCAGCACTGTTATCATTTTATACACCTGTTCATAGATCTTTCCAATGCATCTCCCTTCCTTTATATTAGGGTGTTTGGGAAGTTTTGAGATTTCTTCTTAACTTTTAAGGGAAATTACATTGTGTGGGAGTTAGAATGAAGTAGTTAAAGAGAATGCGGGGAAGGACCTCCCATTATAGATAATTTTCAAGCGTGCTTTATCCAGCATCAGTGACGGTGCCTCTTTCCTGATTTGACCAACCAGTCGGCTGCTGCCGGGCTCTCCTCTTCTTTTTAGCTCGGCTCGCCGAGCTGGCCTGGCTTCGCCAGGCACCTTCCCCTTGAGCGATTTAGAATGCGTCAAATGTGCCAAATGGTGGCAGTCATTTTTTATTAAACTCCAGAAAAATGAGTTGAAAAAGCTCAACATCAGTCATTATCTACCAACATCTGGTTACTTATGCTTACTAAAGACTTTCAACCGTGAGAAGGCTGCACCATATCATTAAAGACTGCACCTGCGATCAGAAATGGGTAAAGTTAGTGATTAGTAATTCGTCCAGATTAGTATGTATGAGTCCATAACAACCGGAAGAGGCATAACTGTAAGGGTCATGAGTGGCACTGAAAAGGAGAACTTCACATTGCTTGTACATGCCAAAGTTTGTGCCCCACTCCCAATTGTTGGGTACAATCCTTATTTCGCTTCAGTTGCGACAGCTAACCCCTAACACATCACAATATCACATAGCAGAAAGATTTACTGACTTTCTCGATTTTCCCGTTTCAAGCGCACTATATCCCCCCTCCCCTCTTGACACACCATTTCACGCATGTAGTACCAAACACTTTTTCGATGGCACGACCTTTTATGTTGCCATAAACGAAGGAGCGTCCACACACTGAAGCCTCTATACACTACCGCTTAATGCGCTTAAGGAAGTGATAAAAATGCGCGCAGACGGTACTTATCTGTTTTTATGCGATTGATAAGTTACCTGTCAACCCGTACATCAGTCCTCAGTTCGAAACTCATCCAAGCTTTGGAAGCGACGAACCAACTGAACAGCGACGCACGAATGTACTTCCCGACAATCACTTCCTGTCACTCACAAATAGGCTACGTCACACTCCTCCACAAAAACTTCTCTGAAATCAATGTCCTCACGTGCTATGTGGGACGCGCTATGAATTTCGTGACAGCACACACGAACACACACACATCAGACCACATACACACGACATACATAGCAGGATTATATGTAGTAGGATAAACTTAGTCGTGAGTGTGCCAGTACATTTCTCAGGTGGATATTCACTCATACCAAGAATGAAGAAAGCACAGCAGGCATTAGGACTGATATGCACAAATATTTCCCTTTCTTAAAGTACTTAATATATGACTCCGTGCATTTGCTTGCTATACTTCTTCGAAGTGTGACACTTTCTCAAAACTTTCTGGACAACCAATAGATGAGCCGTGAAAGGAGTGCTTTTTTGCTCGGCTTCTGTAGGGGGGGGGGGAGGACGGACAAAACGGTTACACCTTAGTATTTACACCTCGTCTACTCCTCGTTCGTTCGTTTTCCACCTCGTTTCTTTCTTTTTCGACTTGTTTTTCTAGCCAACTAACAATGACACAAAAGACCGAAATAGACTCATGGAATGATGTCAGAAACGCGCTAAGATACTGTTGGTGGTAATTTTGCATGTTTCTAGATCGAAGCAACTGCAAGTGGCTTACAAGCGTCGGTGAATGCTACTCCTACGAGAAAGGTCGTGTCGCAGTGGGAGGTGAGTGTGTACTGAAACTTTTTATGAAAACAGTCAAAACTTTTGCTAAGGTTTTTGGTAGCTAATCAAGCGATGATTCATTTTTTTTTCGTTGAAAATCGTGACTTGCTCAGATTGGTTCGCATATAAGATCTATTCTTTTCCTTATGTTCTATCCTAGTTAAGGATGGTCGTTGTTGGTGAATACGAGGCGTCATGATTATATGCCGTAATAAAGCCTATTTCAGTCAGCTTGGGAAAGTAGAATGGTCTGAGAAGTAGAAGACAGTAAGGGAACGTACGTCAAAAACAGTATCCGTGCTTTCACAGGGGCCCTAGGCATTGGTGGCTTTCGGGCTCTTTGTAATCATATGTTAGAATAATGTCCTTGAATCGCCGACTTAAAAGCGTAGGAGAGTGCACCATTATTCCGGGAGGGTGTTTAAGATTAGGAGTCTATAAGATTGAGCGCTGGGGTTTCAGGAAGCGTAGGGGAGTAGGGGTGTTGTAAATTCACAGTCTGGCACTTTCCTGCATTCCTATCCTTTCGAAAACGCTAGTGGTCGGCCCTGATAGGTTCTTCCATATGGCTTCGTCCCCGTCTATAGTACTAAGCGCAATTGCAATGGTAACACGTCGTAGCGCAGTCGATGCGCAACGTGAATATGCAAAAGTCTGAACACCTGCCCGCGGATCGGCGTCGACGAGGTGTCACTGCGGAGTCTGATTGCAGTCTTTTATGGTGCCAAAAAGGCCGAATTTCCATTGAAACCTATTTCTGCGTGAGCTAAGTTTGACCTGTAGGCTGTTCACTGGTGACTAACCAGCTAACAGACTAGAGTTCTGATTTCTGATTAATCCTCTTGATATCCTTAGACTTTCAAAATTGCTTTCTGGGACTTGTATGACACGCTATATTCTTGAAAACCTATTTTCTTAGCTTTGCACAAAACGTTACTTACTAGATACAACTTATTTGATTCATTTTATAGAAGGATGTCGACGATATCGAAGGCACTGCTCTGGAGCAGCAACGCATTCAGGAACGCCTCGGTGATGTTACTGCGCAAGCAAATGCTATCCAGGCAAAAATCCGAGAAACAGGTGAGATTGTGCGATTGTATCCATAGCTTTGAAAAGACTGTCTCGCTGACTGTTAGAATTTTTCTTCTTGTCTGAATATTTTTGAACACATATTGTATCATGAAATCTTTTTTTTGCAGTAACAAGTAGTTCGGTAGAGCAAACTTAATTGGAGCGATATATGAATTCACCAATGAAAAAGAATCTTTGGTTGCGGACGACAGAATATTATAATATCATCGAAAATATCAGGTATTTTTCATTTGATGCTGTCAACTTCTTCGTGCTGTAGATGCATTTTCTCTTTCAGGGAAACGAGTCGTCATATCGCTGATCTGAATGAACAACTTGATAACATGACAAAAAGTACCCCTGATGGTAAGCTTTGCTTCTTCCCCAACATTTTTCGAGAGAAGTTTGGCAATAGTGATCCTTTACTGCCATGCCGTTCGAAGTTTTCTAAAATTAGTGTTCTCAAATATGTTCCCATAGAGTTGAATGTAATACCTCCGCCCGGAGAACGCGGATTGTCTCATTCTTTTGGCCACAAATAGACTCCGGCCCTGCCACCACATTTCTCGTGCAACAAATGCGCACTCATACTCATCACCAGATTCGGCGAGACGAATTGTCCTCTTCTGGGGTCGCTTACTCTCCTTAGCACGGATTCAGCATTCCGTTTGGTGCCTCGTGCATGTGCCGGAACAAGCTTGTGGTACTGGGGCCTCTGCCGAGAGCGTTAGGCGTTTTCGTGCCCAATGGAAGTGACATTGGGTGGTCATGTACCAAATACCCTCACGGGCAAATGGTCAAATCTACCCACAGAAAATAACGAACTCGAATTTTAAAAATGGAGCGGTAAAAGTCAAAGGTGCTGAAATTATTTCTAAAGATATGTAGGTGGGATGTGGTATGATTTCGGAGTGACTGATTTGAGTGACTAATTTATTCTTGTGATATGGAATGACTTAGGGACTGACTGCATTGTAGATTATTTCAAAACACCGGAAGAAAAGGACCGAACTGATGCGTTGATGGAGTCGTACATGAGTGCAATACAAAAGAAAGATGATCTCATTCAAAAGCTGTTCGCTACTGAGGAACAACTGTACGTCATTTTGCTTTTGTTCTTTAACACATTCCGGACCGCCTTTGTGCGAGGATCTCCTTATCATCTCATCACTTTATGGATCTGTAACCAGTAATTTCATCTATTTCTTCCACTTTCCTATGAGATATGCGTACCATTAATCCGGAAAAAGTGTTTTGATAACATTGAAGCACGAAAAAGATGCCAAATAGGCAATATGAATCAACGCGACGAGAGAAATGTATAACACACCATGTGCGTCACGCGGTCCGGAATGTTTTAACCTAGTCGTATTGAATTTGAGGTAGGCACCCTTCACTATCCAAATCTTCCTAAATCAGGCCGGTTCTTCAGCGACTTTTCTTCGAGACAAATTTAGCAGTATGCCTAGCTCGACCCCCCCCCCCACGTACACGAATTCCACCCTCGGCACAAAACCGTCTGGCACCCACGTTACAGGTAGCGGCACCCAGGTGCCTCTTTTGACCCCGGACGGTGTAGAGTGGTCTTCAGGCGGTGTTCCATACCAAGCGAAGTGCTAAGGCAGTTTAAGGCAGGCGACACAATAAACCCCAAAAGGTGGACAATACGACTAACAGGACAGAGTTCGGCGCCTTTGAGCAGGCCCTGCGGCCCCTTTTCCAACGAGGTAACTCATTGTGCCCTGTCAAGCTGCAAATACTGCCCCCCCCCCCCTCCGCCGCCCAAAAATCCGACCGATGCTAATGGTCGTATCGCTTCACTTGCTAAGTACAATATAAAGTGGCACGATGCCAACGGGAAACTCGTCCAAAATTGCTCTCTGAGTCGTTCAGAACGAAGACTTTTTTTGCAGGTTTTTGACAGTTTCACTTCGCTTTTTCTTATTCCCTCTTTTTCTCATTCTCTTTATTTCTCTTTTTCCTATATGCCACTCCTGCCGTCTTTAGACCGAGTGCCAAATCACCGTGCCTCAAACCTTTAACTGTGTCTTAGGTGTTTGTCTTCAGATTAGAGGACGAACATCGCCTGAAATCGTTGACTCTCGAACGAGCAAGTAACTTCGTACGAGGAAACGACGAGCCGTTGACGGCTAGCAGAAGAATCATGACCTGGCTCAGAGGATAACTAATTGCTTTTTAACGTTAATCTCTAATGACACTTGTTGCTCATTTTTTTGGCAATTTTTCCGTTAGATTATCTTGCCCCTTTTCTCATTTTGCTGCAGGGCTTTGCGTACTAATTGTAGATGACGAAGCGGCGTCGCGTCCCCTCTGTTTATTCAGATGTGATTGCGTCAGAATAGATATTGTTCAATTGTTTTAGTGTATATCAAAGTCAGATAGGTGGTTGATTTACTCGGTTTTCTTCAAATTGCCCAAGTTACCAGTACGATTTGATCTGTTTTATATGGAAATTCTCTTCTTCAAATCGCATAGTTCATAGATTATCTTGCCTTTTTTTCTCTTACTAGTCAGTTCTTATTTGCTAAGTGAACTCGCGTGATTGTCGTAGTCAGAAATAGTGGACACACTGTTTACGTCATATAGATTTTCTATATAATCATCATTCTGTGTGTATATAGAGATTTTTCCGAAACGCGGTGCAAAAACTACAGGAATGTGCCCCTTTCTATGATTTTCGTCTGTTGATGAGCTTTTGTGAATAAATTTGCATAGGATTGAAAGCTTTTACATGGCTACATCGATTTTTCAACTTTTCTCAGCTGTTCGCCACCTCGTTATCGTTAGGGACCTCGTTCACTCGGTCGCAAGTTTTCCAACGTGCGGTTACCTAAGAGTGATGCACATCTGCCTTTCTTTTCTATGTAGGCTCTCTCTCATACTACTTTCAATTTTTTCCTTTGAAGTGATTTCTCTGGACTGGTATGGTTTGTTGTGTTTCTCGCTATTTCTTTGTACGAGGAAGAAGTGGTGCTGCTTGGCATGTGGTCAGGGTGCAAAAACCTATCAGCTACCGGCCTTTCCCCAAAATTCATCCCTCGGCCGGGAAGTCGCTGTCAGATTATTTGAAAAGGTAAAAACCATGAATTGTTCTTTTATGCCGTAGCCTTACAGCACTCACACGTTTAACTTGGTGAGCCGGTCAGCCGTAATCGTTAGATATCGACATGGAACCGCAGACTAACTGCTGTTCAACGTCGCAGTGCGCGTTACGAATGTTATCACGAGAATGCTTTCTGGAAAAAAAAATTGTAAAGCCTTCGGCCTTGCGGTTTCATGCCGATATCTAACGATTACGGCTGACCGAAGTTAAACGTCCATGGTGAGTTGCTGTAAGGCAACGTCCATAAAGCCGCTTAAAGACAATTCCCGCGATACAGCGTTCGGGTAATTGCGTGCATCAGTCAAAGCAGTGCGCCTATTTGTAACCCCCAATGGGGGAAAAAATTCGAAAAACATCCTCGGAATCACCCTGAACAACGAGACACTCCCTTAGCAGTGGGGGCGGGTCTGGGCGCGAGATGTGCCGGACGTGGGCTGACCTTGCAGCCGAACTTGCGCCCGACGTCTTTCGAAATAGGATACTTTAAAGGGACGGAAGCAGCTCGGGACCGGACGCCTCGTCCACCTACCGTGTCAGCGAGCCTAGCGAGCCTTGTGGAAATCGCTATAACTTCCTCATATCGCGTCATTAATGAACTTGATTGAAGTGGATATCATCTTCGTCAAGCGTAGGGGTTCCAAAAAGCACGAAGTCATTTTGAGGACCACTTGATCGCGGGGAGTGTCTTTTAAGCTGAGAGGGTAAAAGCGGCCCTGGTGGCGTAACGGATAGCGCACTCGCCCGGAAAGCGTGAGGTGCGGGTTCGACTCCCGCCTGGGGCACGACTTTTGCCCACAACTCAGCATTCTTGTGATAACATGAGTGAGCATTAGCCGGCTATTGCAAGCCATTGGTAGACCAAATCGTCCACAAAATGCACTTAGTTGATATCGTCAGGACAAAAGGAGTGAACTAAACCCGCCTACGGCGGTCTTTTCTGTCAGTAATGGTCGGTTAATGGTCGATTTAGGAAGCAAACAACCAGTCGTGAAAAAGTCGCGGATGGGTCCATGCTATGCCGCTTGACACTGTTCCCTCGTGTCATCGTTGTTCACACTGTTTATTTCTCCTGTGCCGCTTGAGGTTATTAGATCGGAATTAATTCAGTGATGCCAATTTTTCGGACGTAGGCATCTCTTCAAAAGACGGCTAAACCTGTTTCGAGGGTATTAGATGAACACTACTCACTGAGCGCGTGATCAATCCTATACGTTCCGATGACGTGTTCCGGACTCAGAGTCTAGCACGTATCCAGATTAACTCTACAATTCCCAAAGTTCAAAATAAACTTTTGCAGCTGAAAACTTTGGCTATTGAATAATCTCTAAACTTCATCTTGTAACCCCGCGCATGTTTCAGTTTTTGATATAGTTCAGTCTATGAAGTTATGCCTTACGAGATTTTAGGTGCAGTATTCCAATGGTCTGACTCGACGGTCTTTTTCAATGGCTTCGAGATTTAGAGATTTTTACTACCTCGCCAAGCGCCTAATCTACCGCAGCACTTCCGAAGGCGTGGTTCTATCCCAATCGGGAACCACAAGAATGCTGAGTTATGGGCAAGTCGTGCCCCAGGCGGGAGTCGAACCCGCACCTCACGCTTTCCGGGCGAGTGCGCTATCCGTTACGCGTAACCGATAGCGCACTCGCCCGGAAAGCCGACAAAGCAAGCTTGTGGATTTCAGTCAGTAAGTACAACACAGGACAGATCGGCAGATCATACTTGAGCCGATTGATTGTGGTGTTGGGGATGCCTGCCACCTTCGCAACACTACACCAAGTCCTGTTAAGTTTACGATATTGTTTGTTGTACTCTTTTTCCGATGATCTGCCATATAAGGTCCTCATCTTGGAGGATGCACTCTCGTGATTGCCTTATCGAGTTCTTGCGGTAAAACCACAAATTCCCACCTTTGTCACTAACAGACAAACCTATTCTGCCAACCTTCACGTGTTTCTTTGAAACATAGCATTTGTGATGAGATGAGGTTGAGAACGGTTCAGCTGTTACGCATACTTGCCACCTGTTTTCAGCACTATTCTGAAAACAGGAGACAAATATGCGGAACTTAGTGTCTACAGTATTGTTCGGTTCTTGTGGTTTATAAATTGGCTGGATAAGGCAGCGCGGGAAACTTTTTCGAGTTGTCCTCCATGCACCAACCGCTGTTCAACATTAGCTCTATATCGGAGGCGATCGTGAAGTGTTTGCAGATTACCCACGATCTTGCGCGAGACACTGGGAGTCATGGACTGCGTGAGAGCAAAACTTGGACCCATTTCCAGCAACTGAAGCGCATCGTAGGAGAGAGTGATGTTGCCTAAAACGGTGACCCGCGTTTTTGTTGGTTGCTCCACATTACTAGTGCCCTCATATTGGTCATACTGTTTAAGTTACCCGATGAGACCGCTCGCGAAATGTCGTTGTTGCTCTACTGATCTATTGGACTTTCCTTGTAGTCTGGCCTCAGCCCTAGAGCGAACAGAATCACAAATGCTTTTCCTACTCACCCACGATTCTCTTCCAAAGGCGCTGCACGAACCGTTCACAATACAACTCTTCGTGAATACACTTCTTTAAGCGCGCATATAACACTAGCTCGTCTTCAGTGCCGCTTTGAGAAGTTGTTGTTCGTTGGTCGTATCTTCTGAGAGATCCTCGCACATCTCACCTAGCCGCTTGTTTTTGATGATGTTTGGCGTAAACGTTGGCGTCCAGATTGGGGAT
>MU913448.1:9221-34806 GCA_036418165.1 Cooperia oncophora | reverse complement strand
GTCTTTATTATCCATTACATTAATTCATATGCTGCCGCTCATATGATTTTTCATTCTGTGGTACGAAATTTCCAGAACTTCGCTGATCGAATGGCCCGCCGCGACCTTGGAGGATTTGGCAGCTTTGGAGGTGGAAAACACCAGCCTGGATCAAGAACATCGTCGGTTATCGGTTTCATTTTATTTGCAATACAATAGAAATGACGATAAGAAGCAGCGTAAAATCCAAACTAGCGCTTTAGGATTTCCTTTTTGCAGTTTGATAATGTGATGGTGTGGAGCGCAGACGGTTGTCCCACATTTTCAGGAAAAAAACGATATTTTCCAAATTTTCTACAGACACTGTTTATACTCACCTACAAGGTTAATTCATGGGCGAGTTGCCCAGATAAAAAGCTTGCACTTTTCCTCTCTGGTGGTACATGGCAGTAGATTGCAAAATTGTGATTGCTGGACGTTCTTCTACTATTCCGCCTACAGTCAAAGCACGTCACACGCATCACGCTGCACGACCAGTTATCCGTCTGCTCAGTCGACAGTTACGTGTCGTCTGCCTTCCATTCGACTCGAAACGCACTGCTGCCCATGCCTTCAGCATGTGACTGCCTAATTGAGCAGAAGCACCCATGTCGCTGTAGGCTCTTTCGCTCCACTAGACCTCCGCTAACGGAAATGTGGGCAACATGCCTAATAACAGCGTGCTTCAGTGTGGTCTCTAGCGACCACGTGCCGCAGAAGGAGGAGGGTTTGGTGGGGGTGGGCGGAGAGGGGTGATAAAGAGCCAGAGGCGCGGGGCCTCTGCACAACAAGAGGTAAAAAACTTGCTGGCAATGCCAGGAGGTGCAAAGCTGACTAGATTGTTTGAACAATCCCAAAACTCAAAACCTCAGTCAGAGCCAGAGAATAAGGGGGCCAAAAAAAAGTCATTTTGCCTCCATGACTTTCAAGGCGCTATAAGTTACACTTTATAAAATTTTTATCGGACATTTTTACTACCATATTAAAGAGCACATTAAATACTATAATGATACTCCGCCACAGCCTTCTGGAGGAGCGCCATCGAGAGATTCGGCCGCGCGAAAGTGAGTGGGTACCGGAGTTGAGCGAGATCGTTGATTTCTCCGCCACGTAGACCACCCTATTGAACTCCGCCCGAACTAGGTAATTGAGTGGGTTCAGGTCAGGGGACATACTTCAATATTACATCTTCTTCAGGTACGAAACGCCCTTCCATTCGAAGTAGGCGGGAGTTTTTCCAAAACCCTTTGATTCCATGTGGTGGCACCCAAACCTGTAGCAGCACTCAAGCGTCTCTAAGGAAAGTACGGCAGTGACCACATGTAGGGAGGAATATTCATTCTCGATTAACTTAATGTAACGCCCCGCAGCTCACCTTCAGTCGGGTTAACATTACACAAATAACGGTCTTCCCTTCCAGGATAACCCGGTCCTAACTCATCAACTCGCGCGCTCGGCGAAGTACGGTGAAGATGATGTCTAGACCGCGTAGCGAGTTGCGCAGAGTTTGGTCTTGTGGGAGGTCTTGCAGATCAAGAGTACTGACCTCCAGGTAGCTATCTGTGGATGACTTCATTCAAGAAGTTTCGCAGCTGTTTGGAGGCGACGTGAATTCCAAAGGTGTTCTCCAGTCAGGCCGCGACTGGAGATGACTTCATATTTTGGCGTACATGAAGGCGATTGGCGGCAGCGTGCTCCAGCTTATAGAGGAAGATCTTGGGTATCTTCCACTCTGGTACTCATATCCCTCTCCCTGTCTGCGGCTGCGACAAATTCGTTTGATTATGTGGCTCGGCGAAGTGACTTTTTTTGGGGTCCCCCCCCACTGTACATTTTTTGGGAGAACAGGTTTGTTTGAATGCAAATACGAGTTGAACTTATCATGACTCCCTTCGCTGTTGTTACTGGTGGCGAATATAAGTTAAAGAGGTAATGGGCGCAGTTATTATGACGGAGCGGGGGGCCTTCTCCATGTGCCGACCCTTCTAGGTAGCCTTTTCTCGAGTTGACACGTCTTAGGGTGGTGGCTAGACGATCTTGGTCCAGCTTCACAAGTGTTCACAAGTTTCACTAGAGTGAGATTCGTAAACCGGAACAAGGAAGCATTTGGTAGTACAAAAATGCCCCCCCCCCCCTTGTGATAAACAGCGCGAGGTATACATTTGACTTGCGTTGAGAGCCAGTGATAAGAGCGCTGATCATTGACACAACCTCAATGCGCGGAGATCGCTCGGCATCGCGCCGCCAGTGAGTTTTTCAGCGCTATTGAGCTTGAGGGAACATACTTGTAAGCGCTTGTCAAGTTTGCTATCACCCGGCAAGCACCTCCCCCCCCAAACCCGTGTCAAACTTGTCAAAATGACTGGTCAAGATGTGGGCAAAAAATGGAGAATGACGTTTCAATAATGCTAACACCGTTTTGGCAAGCTTGACAGAAGCTGACAGGGTGTGACAGGAGTTCACAGGGCTGACAAGGTGAGACGATATGGTGGAAAGACAAAAGAAAAAGAACAAAGGTACACATTGAAAAAAAGCTTGCAGTTGTGGCACAGCCCAAGGTTATGAGCAGGAGTTTTTCATTCCCCGTGTGTAAGAGTCATCACATGACTCAAGGCGGGTATTCCAGTCACTTTCCCTTCTTGAAACCAGGGTGTAGTTGTTCTTCAGTGCTTATGTGGCACTTCACTCTGAAATTCTGTAGGCTATTCAGGAAGCACTGTTATCTAGGTAACTAACTAACTAAGTACGGTCATGCGTCCACGTTCAACCTTCTGTGAATCGAAATAGAGAAGTTACAGTCTATATCCCGAAATATCCCGGAGATGGGGGAGGCGTGACTGCTTACTTCAACTGAGCATGGCATAGAGCACGCCTATCCCCGCATATTTCCAGATGAGGCAACTCTCATTATGTCTTTTAATTGGACAAAGATGTGATTACAATTGCTCATAACAAAGACTCACCAAAAGCGGCCATCGCTTTCGAATAATATGGGCGGCCACGCCCACCCCATCTCTGAAATGGGGTGGGCGTGGCCGCCCATGTTTATGTTTATGTATGCGCGATGCGCTGTAGGTCGTTAATATCATCGTTTACGTTGAATTTTGCGGATCGAAGTGATCCTTCAGACAACAGCCGGTCATACTTGTCCATGGAATCACAAACACTGCAGCAACATTCGAAGGACAAAGGCAACACCTTCTAAAGGTAGGATTATCTGACGTGGATTTTTTTCGGATTTTTTCTGAAGACTTCTCACCTATCGTCGAATTTCAGTCAGGGTGGAGTAACGCGGAAGTCTACGGTACCACATATGGCGATGGTGGGAAAACGCCAGCTCCTCTTGTCGACATGAAGTGCGATTATATAAAGCAGGTAGAGCTGATCATTTTTTGATCATACAGCGTTGGAGTGCCTTTTCACGAGTGGACGCAATTAGCGCGATTGAAGCGACCAAGCCCCTGCGCTCGACGAATTCGTAGACGTTCTTCTTCCAAGTATGTAGTCTGCTCTACAGTTTCTGAGATTACTGCACTTTTTCGGCTACCAAGAAGTAACTAAGGCATTCTGACTCTCGTATTTAATTGGCAGTTCTCGCACCGACCTAGTTGCATCACCCACAAAGAACGCCCTCTTCACACTCAACACTGTGCGCTTTTCTTTGTTCGATAGACTATGCAATGTAGTTGTGATTCAGTCTGTCAACGAGCGATACCAATCTTCGCTATTTCAGGTCCGATGGTTTATTCAGGCTGTAGCGGAATTTACGATGCGACGGGTTGATGTCATAGCATACTCCATGGGGTCTCCCGTCGCAAGAAAGGTTCGTTGAACTGACTATCGCTCACTTTTATCCGGTTAGTTGGGATCAGGGCACGTGGTGCGTACGTTCATCAGCGAGGGGGTGGGGAGCGTATTTGGTCGCTGGGGGGAAGAGGGTCACGCTTGCCTTTAAGAAAAATGTTTCTAGCGGTTAAATTTTTCCGGACCCACCAATATTGTCTTGCATGCCCTTTTGGAGCTTCTGTACTGTATGTCTTTTTCAAGGCGTTACATATAAGGGAGCGCCCACGAGAGAGACACAATGGATAGCCTGATTCCGCCCCTACGATCAGTGTGGAGTGTGCCTTCAAGAACCTTATAAGCTTGTACCACACACACTCGTCGGAGCTCCTCTACGAACTCGAAACGCCACAAATTTAGCCGCTGAAGTATCACCCGCAGTGGTTATACAAAGCACTGATCACGAATATGTCACTTATCCTTGAGTCCAGGCACATAGAAACGGCGATTTGATTAGCGTCAAATCCAGCGCGAGTTTCGCCGACGCCAAAAATGAATGATCAAGGCTAAAAAAACGTTTTTCAACTTGATGGGGTTGTAATAAGGGCTAAATGTCAGTGGTGTAATAGTGGACAGTTTTCTTCACAGAAATCGTCACCATTTTCTTTCTTATAAGCGTCTGCTGGTGTCTATTTCCATTGTAATTCGTTGTAATATTCGTGAGTCACTAAAAGACCGTACCGAACCAAAATATTTCCGAGGTTTTCAAAAGAAGGCGGAACAGGTGATCAAAGAGTTTGGCCAACACCGAACGGTTTTTGCTTGTTTGGTGATTAATGACCATGCCCTTTGCCAAGGTTATTTTACGAAGTTGCCTAGGTTTTCACTTCCGCTCTTTACACTGCTATACGTGTCTTGCTTGGTTTCTTCCAGAACCTTTGTCAGGGAAAAAGTCGCAAGAAGTTGGATGAACACCGCAGTTTTTCTCAAACCCCTGTCCGGGAGAAAATCACGAGAAGTTAGCAAACACTAGCGTTATGTCGCCAAGAAGGTGATTGTCAGGTCCAAATTTCCACAAAAGGAGTGCACCTGACTTGCACTAGAATGTGGACATTAGGAGGGCCCACATCCAACTAACAATACGACGAGCAACTTCCCCTAATTTGGCTCTAGGCTGCCACGAAACAGCTTACAGCTGCTCCCCTGAAGACAGAAGTTCAGAAGGTCACTACTAGTACTATTCAAAACAGTGTTCTCTGTATGCCTGTGACCGTCAGTAAGGAAGTCGGGACCTAGGTAAAATTTCTTTTAAGGACCAGGTTAGTTTGGTGCGAGTAGGCCATGGGGCCAGTAGGCCAACATTGGTGCGAGTAGGTTCGGGCTACATAAGCTAAGCTACGCCCACCCACCGTGGGCGGAGCGTGCACTGCAATGGGTGCAAAAACTAAAATGTAAAACGGAAACTTAAATGTAAACGTAAAAATTTTCCATGGCCCAGAAACAGAGAACGTATAAGTTCAGTAACCGGCTGGCAGATGAAACGAGGGCAAGCGTCCACGATGGGCGGGACGTGCAACGAAGGGGGCGAAGCTTACGGCAGGAACTGACTCTCACAGTGCTCGGACAGCGGGGATATTTTTAAAAGAAGGAGATGTTTTAACTATGCCTAATGGGTCTGAGTGTGATCTCAACCAAGGAGATTCCATCTATCTATTCCAAGATACCATGGGACTACTTCGCGAATCGATTCGTAACGTAAAACAAGGGATCTGAGGAACAATCTCCTAGGCCCGGGCCCGCCCATTGTGCACGTCTCCTCTCTGGAATTATCTTGGTTGGAGTGAGCATCTCACGTCTCCTACTATCTTCCGACCTTCATCCAGCTACCAACTTTATACGTCTTTAGCTCGCACAGTGCTCAAAATCAACTGCAAGGAGGTTTGGTTAGCTCGAGCATTTTCCAATTTCGTTTCACTGTTGGAAGCTCTTGAGAACCTCTCATTTTGAGAGCCCTTATCTACCACTTATCTGGCCCTTGTTGTCCACATCTTGCTGTGGAACAAGCATTTAAGGCGATACTTGGCGGTAGATGCATGGATACAGGCGAACGTCTCGGACCACCTCTCACTGCTCTTATCGACACATTCGTCTCTGTAGCGGGTGGGTTCTTTGCCCTTCATACTTACTCATACATATTTTACGATACGGCGAAAATTATCACCTAAGTAAATTAGCAAAAACTTTGACAAACGTTTCGGCTTTGTGTGGTGCACCAAGGGGTGCGAAGCCAAATCGGGCTATCTTGTGAAGCGCAGTAAACTTCTGTAACTATAGTGACTCATATATACCATGTCGTAGTTTTGAAAGAGTTTTCAGGTCACAAAGGGCACCATGTTAATTAACAAACAGAATTAGGTGAAAGTGGAAAATGCTCCTTCCAAGCCGAACATCGCCAAAAATCCGAATAAATCATGTTTTGTCACAAAATTGCATAATTTTATGTGCCAATTATGGTTCATTTCTCTGTCTGTTACCGTTTCCCGGTGCATGCAACATTGTGAACGGCCTTTCATGTGGATCACACTTTTTGAAGAACATAAACTCAAGGCTAGTTCCATTGATTACCTATTATTTTCTTACTTTAAAATTTTTTCGGGATATTTTTACCATCATACTGGTAAAACTTTGACCCTAGATTGTTCAGGCAACGATACGAAGGTCGACACATATTCTCGATCTACTCCCTCAAGATGATAAAGTTGGTTTCAAGACTGCATGTGGACAACTGGCATCGTCGATTGCCGGAGCTGATCGGGAATTCCAAGTACGGCCGATTTCCTTGCCAATTCTGGCTTTTTTGTGAGCAATTACTGCTTCTTACGCTCTGATACATTTTATTTCAAGCGCAATTTTTGAGGGTACTGTATCCGGTCTGTTTTCCCAAACTAATGACCGGCTGGCACACGAGTCACTTCCTGTCTTTGTCTCCCTAGAGTCTAGTACCTATTGACAGGTGCTCGAGGGATTGACGGTCTCGGGCAGGGCCTAGTCCGCTGTATGACACCTGGACCTCGCACGCAGTAATTTAGCCCTTTGCTGCTGACCGCCAAAGCAAACCAGTTCATAAATATAAGCTCAGTCCTTTCTGAGCAGGGCACAGCATTGGTTGGGGATTCCCTATGGGGGGGGTCGTATTTGGCCGCCAAAAGGGGGGTCGTATTTGGGCTGGGAAAAATTTATTTTTATAGTTGATTTTTCTCGCTTTGCGGACGTTTTGGAGGGGGGGGTCGTATTTGGTCGTTGTTGGGAGGGGGGTCGTATTTCTGGCTAGGAGTTACGTGGTTCACTTCATGAGTTTTATGAATTTTCTGTGTTATAGGTACTATGTACGCCCGTACGATGTACGTCGCATGCCTACTACATACCCCCCCGCTCGACAACTTTTTCGCCGAGTATAAACCACAACCACAGTCAGCCATGTCAGCCATCGTACGAGCATGGGGGGGGGGGGGGGGGTCGTACCAGCCCCTGAAAAAAAGGGGGGGGGTCGTAAAAGCTCGACCAAAATCCCCATCGAATGCTGTGCCCTGTTTCTGAGTGAAGATTTTTCTATTACATTTATTTTTCGTCTTATTCAGATGAATTTTTCTAAAAACTTTAAAAGTCAACCCAGATTTTTGTAGGAAAGCGGCAATCACGACCAAGTCATGGCGAATACGATTGGCCTTCAGTCGAAGTTGATCAGATCACACACTCCTTAATTTCTCTTATTATTTAGTAAACGTGGTTGTACAGATAGTTATATTTTATGATCTTCGTATTTATTTATGTGCACTTATGGCTCATGTAAATAATGATACTGTTACTCTTCTGTCTGTGCTTCATTATTGAGGCTTCCCCGTACTCACTTCTTGCCACATATCTCAATTGTTCTTGTAAGTCCAAGATTTTGATTACCTTAGTATGAGGCTCTAATGCAATATACCTTGTAGAAAAATTTTTTGAAGATGATTTTTCTCTACCGTTTATTGTTTCATTTTCACTTTTTCTTCGCTCAATAAATTTTCTTCTTTTCGTAACATGCGAATTTGTTAGAACATAGAGAGGCATTTGAAATTGCTTGAATTCCCTGGAATTCTCGCAAGATTCCAAAAAAGGCGAGGCACCCTGCACTTTTACCAGTTGCTGTGGCTAGTTCATGTTAACTTACAGGTCTCGTTTTGGTAGAACCTGCAGACTCTTGCCCAACTGCAAAATTACAATTGAGCCACTTTGATTGCAGGAGCTTACAGGTCTTGATGAAGTGACCTGTACAGGGTTCCCTGAACGCGATCTGATGCCCCCCTTCCGAGCCGAACTGGGGCCATTAACGCACTTATGACTACTGCGTCTCTCGAGTAAATGTTGCTTGGGAAAAGGCGTTTTCCGCTCGCATTCACTATGAGCCGCCTGTGGCTCACATGCCTCGGTAGAGCACATGCGTGGTCGTTTTTCACGTTGGTCTGCACGTCTTCCAAAAATTTTCACCAACGGCAGCATCTGCTCCGTTCATACTTTATGGCTATTGTTTTGGCTGGAAGATTTCACACGACCGACTAGGTAACCATTTATTTGAACCGAGCACAAGGCACGATATGGGTTACGGAGAGCGTTTAGATACGGAGAAGGGAAGAGTTCCTCATTAATCAAAAAGGTACTTTGGTAGAGCAGAATGAAAAAATATGCATTTATCCACAGTGGAAGGTTCAAACAGAACAGTGTTAAGCCGGATACCATCAAAATTTGAACCATAGACGCAACATGGACATACTCTCTTTCATGGAGCTTATACATACCGTACTTACTGTTGCTGTGCAGAAAGCTACAGTTCTTATCCCTGAGACAGAGTAGGCGTGGCACTCCAGCACGGCACAAAATGTTACTTCTATGTAGGTCTCTTAGACAGAGACACGATCAGGTTTGTGCCAAAATGGAAATATCTCTTCAGGAAGACAGCCACTACACGCTTAGTTGAAGCACGCAGCCACGCCCACCCATCTCAGGGATTTTGAGCATATTTTAGCTCAACAAAGGTCCACACATACGCCAAAGTGGTCTGTGCAAACATTGCTGAGTACCATATCGTGACTTCACTAGGGTTCACAAGTCTCCACGTCGATGCGCAAACTACCAAAATGTCCCCTCCAAGGCAAACTGCGCCAAAAATTTGATGTCGAATGGAGAACGATAAGAACCGTTTTCGACTATACCATTTCAAAGATAAGTGGCCATGAGCCTCTGAGTGCGAAAAGGGTTCCTTCAGAAACTCGAGACTGGTCAAAGTTTGTAGTGACAACTCTTCAACTACAATAAATACCTGCCAACTCCTGTGAAGTAAGGAACACTGCGATAGGAAAAGGCAAACGTGCAAAATGCCCTCTTTCCCCCTTCAGCCTAACTGTGCCAGTTTCCGCGATGGATTTTAAGTGTTTCATAGTTTTTAAGTTTCGCTCGAATTATCACAGATCTATTAGGTTGATTGGGAAGTCCTCAGCGTTTTGCTGTTATAATTCATTTGCACATTCATTGCCTAGAATTGACAACTTATCTCGCTCGCAGTCCAAGTAGTACATGCTGAAGGAATTTTTTGCGCGTATCTGATGGATATACTCGCCGTTCACCATTGTTTTGACGAACAATATTTATACCCAAGACGTTACATAAGTAAAAGACTATAGCCCGAGATTTTTTTCGTTCGACTATAAGTTGGAGGCATCCTCAATCGAAACAGCCTCACAAAATAACCACAGGTGTGGCGGCCAATAGTTGCTAAGACGCCTGTGCGGCAATGGTTCAACAAATTTCGTTCTGGAGATTTCAGCCTTGAAGATGAACCTCATAGCGGTCGACCTAAAGCAATATCTGACGAGGATTTTAGGGGGATTTTGGAGGCTGACCCATCCCAAACAGTTCGAGAGATAGCAGAAGAGCTAGCCTTGGCAAATCCACTGTTGCAGATGGTCTGGAACGCATTGGGAAGGTGAAAAAACTCGACAATTGGGTGCCCCACAATCGGAGTGACCGGCAGGAATCGGCACGTCTCGAGGTTCCTTCTGCATTGCTTTTGCGCAGCAGAAACGACCTGTTTTTGGGCCGAATTGTCACCTGTGATGAAAAATGGGTCATGTATGATAATAGGAGACGTTCTTGGATGCCGAGGAGCAACCGAGGCAATTTCCAAAGCCGATTTCTCACGAAAAAAGGTTATGATCACAGTGTGGTGGTCCTCGGCTGGTGTGATCCTCTATATCTTTTTCTCACCAGCCCACCTCTTTTTTCTTGAACGCGAATTATACCGAAAATTCCGCTGCAGCCAGCACTCGTCAACAGAAAGGGTCCGATTCCTTTGCATGACAACGCCCGCCCACACGTTTCACAAATCACTATCCATAAATTGAACGAATTGGGGTTGAAGTTCTACCTCAACCGCCATATTCTCCAGACCTTTCTCCAACCGACTATCACCTTTTCAAACATTTTCAGAACTCCTTGCTGGAAAATACTTCATCAGTCAGGACCAGGCAAAAAAGCTTTCGTGGATTTCGTGGATTCTCGACCACCCAGTTTTTCCTTTGATGGGATTTCTCGACTGCTGTCACATTGGCAAAAGTGTGCTGATTCGAACGGTGCTTATTTCGATCAAATCCGATGAGTATTAAAAAAGTTATGATCGTTTGAAGTGAAACGCTCAAAACGCTGAGGAACTTTCCGGACAACCTAATAGTAAAACGTAATCCTGGGCTTCTAGAAAGATGCAGGCAGCTGATGTGTACCCGAAACAGAGCTGGTTTGAAGAGAGAAGCCCTCGACGCATCATTGGTTTGGCATCTTGGTTGACTTCGTACGCCCCCTCCTTTTTTGGGGGTGGTATGAACCCCTCCCCCCGGGTTCGCTCATCGAGCTGTAAAAAATTGGAAACACGACTCGCTCTCCACATTTCTTAGGTTTTCTCCAACTTCCAATAATAATAATAATAATGCAAAATTCACAAATATAATTGTCAAGTGCCTCACTTGTGTATCTGTTCCGTGTAAAGCAGGCGTATGTCCAAAATAAAATCTACATACTAAACACATAATAGATAATAAAATAATAATAATCAACATAATAATAATAATAATAATAATAATAATAATAATAATATAATTCACAATTTACATAATAATAATAATACAAAATTCACAAATGTATTGTTCACATATAAACGTCAGCGGCGTATGGTCCAAAATAAATTTACATAATAATAATACATAACAATAATAATATAATTCACAATTTACATAATAATAATAATACAAAATTCACAAATGTATTGTTCACATATAAACGTCAGCGGCGTATGGTCCAAATCCGGTTTTATTCCATTGTTGCTTGCAATCTCGTCCGACATCATCGGTGATGAGCCTAGTTCTCAGCAACTCTTTGTATCATTGCTCTTTCATCTAATTTCCCGTACTTAATGCGGTTTCCTCAACGGCCTTCAATCGACTTTCTTATCAGCTAACTTATGGCAAGGTTTCGATGCAAAACAATCTAACAATCTATCATCCTTAGTAAATGTTTGAGATAAATAGCAATACAGTGGCTAATTAGGGCACTTATTGAGGTGACCAGAGCTAAGGCTGGATATCACCTAAGACGTACAAGTGGCGCGCTTACCACCCGCGCGGTCCTGCCTTCAGATCCTAGGTTGACTCCGGCTCGGACCAACCAAGCCTTCTACCCTACGGGGACGATGATTGATTTGGTAATAGAATTCCGTGCGGGGATAAGAACACTGACTCCGGCCGGCCTCCACAAATCATTGTATAGGTCACATCGCGTTCAATAAGCTACTACGACTACTCTGAATGGAAGTAGAATGCTGCCGCATTCCACGGAGCGATTGATAATCGGAAAGACTTTTTTCCCTATTATCTATTTATTATTCATTTCCTTGATTTTATTTGTTAAGTTATATTTCAATGACCACGTTCATGTGCAAGACAACGTTTAAAAACAGAAACAGATTGGAACTTCCAGAAAGGGCATGTCCTGCTTGAAAAACCTTTGTAAAACACGGCCTCCCTTAAACTTTGCTTCTCTGATACAGCCCTCTCCAACCACCATCCTCCTCCTTACTATGTTTCTTCCTTTTTTTATTCTTCTACTTTTCATAGTTTTTTTTTCCAAAGTCCCTTCACCTTACCTTTCTTTCCTCCAAGAAGATGCCGCTAAGTGGGCATAAGTATACAACGCACTTGAAAAAGGAAAAAGCGAGAACCGTCAGCCACCGATGGCACGGTCTTTGGTCGCTGGAGTGAGGGGGGACCTCCCCTTACTCCGGTATTTTTCTCAAGGGCTATAGAGGAAGACCCCCCTCCTCTCTATTGCCCTTGAGAGTCCAGCGACCAAATACGACCTCCTCGCTGAGGAAAATCCGCCAACGGTGCGACGTGCTCTGTTTTGTAGCAGCAAAACATTAAGAAAGCCATTAAATGCATAATTAATATAATATTAATTCGATATTAATAATAATTAATATTAATAATCAGTGCCAACTATGACCTAAGAAACTGTTTAGCTGCCGACTGCCTGAAAACTGCTGAGAGAGCCTTAGATGTGTGATTTTAGTAGGGGGGGGGGAATGAGATGATCCCACTTTGATGGTGAAAAACATGCGCCCACGGGTAATTTGAAATATGGACAGAAAACAGCTCTAACTGAGTACCTCGAATAAATAATGTGATAATAATGAATAAAGTTGCGGAACAGGAGCGATTACAGGCGGCAGTACGATCCTTCCTCAGCCGGGTCTGCTAACGCTCGCGGACCCCGTTCGAAATTGACGAAGGTAGGGAGTTGACAACAGTAATTTCATCTGTCATTTTCCTTTCAGCGTCATCTAGCGAAGCAATTTTTCTGCCTGCTTTCATTTGCCTTGATAGATTTCTATCTTATAACAGATAAACTGGCCGCGATAAAAGCATAGCGAGAGCATCTAAATGGTGCCGCCGACTTTAATGATGATAATCCCGGTTGGGCGCAGCCCATTAGCAGGTATACGCGCCTCATTTCGTTGGCAATAGCGACCGATGCATCTGTCATCGAGAAAAGCTCGCAGACTTGTAAAATAATTTCAAAAATTAGTTAGGAGGAGATGGTGTAATGACAAGTGGCACGCTTACCCCCACCTAGTCCTGAGTTCGAAATCCCGGACCGACTACCGCCCAGGCCAACCAAGCCTTTTACCTCCGGGCACGGTCAGTTGGTACCTGATTCGTCTACATTCTGAATACTTTTACCCTCAACTATTTTAGATTTGAAGGGCTCTTGATTCACGGCTCGCCATCGCGTTGTGATAAACTTCAGCTAAATACGATCCTCCCCAGAAGCAGGGCACGCCATCGTTGTGATCATCACAAGGGGGGTCGTATTTGACCGCGAGGGTGGAGGGGTCGTATTTGGTCAGAGAAAAATTTTTTTGATAGTTGACTTCTCTTGTTTCACGGACGCTGTAAAGGGGGGGTCGTACTTGGTCATTTTTGGGGAGGGGGGGTCGTATTATGGATAAGAGGGGAATTTTTTTTTGCTGAGGACTCCCCCCCTCGACAGCAAAATTTTGGGGAAAAGACTGGAAAATTTTCAGGAATATTCGGAAATACTCGTAGGAATCGTAGGAAGTCAGAGAAAATCTGGGAAATTTCCTGTTTAACATTGGTATAAATACCCACCCCCCCCCGCATCGAACGGAAAATACGAGAATGTTTGGGCTGAAATGGAATTTTTGGAAAAAAACCGGAGACGTGTAGGCAACTGGGAAAATCTAGAAAGATGTGTTAGGGAGATGGGGCTTAGTTTACGTATGGAATTCGGGGCGTCGTCATTTCAGAATGATCACAACGGCGATGCTGGCGTGCTCTGCCCGAAGTTCGATATGACCAGTCCGCTGGTAATCTCCACGCAGGTAAACGACTGTTGTGGCGCACTAAAAAGTCGATTCCATTGCCTACTACAATACCTTGGCTCAGCTGTCAATCGAAGTTGTGCAGACATTGATTTTCCGTCGCAAACCGTCGTTTTGCCATAACTTCTGTAGAAGAGGTCCAAATGATCTGAAATTCAGACCATCCGATAGCCCTACACAAGGTGAATCGCAATTTTGTATAGGAGCTTCCACTTCTAACCACGCTATAACATTATTGGCCGCGATTCTTCCCCAGGAAAAATTGACAGTTTGAGTCACCCAGTACATAATCACACAAATGGAGAGATGACAGACCTCGTATAAACCCTCCAGTCGCGCATATTTGAACTTCAAAACCAAGTGCCACAAAGCCATAAATACCAGCATATTCAGAGAGGGCATGATTCCGTGATCATTTTGATACTTTTCATGACAGGGTTTCAGCAAGGTTCAAGCTAATCATCGGCTCACTGACTACTCTCTTTCCTCGATTTCCGGTTATGAATCGGCCTGAGAAACAGTATCTGATTCATAGCCAACGATCTTGGGAATCTCACATTGGCTCGTTAAAATGTGACGAATAGCTTGGAAGTATAATACCCGCTGGAATTGTTCGAAAAAAACGAAAGAACGCAGGTCCGCGTTTTTTTTTTGCTGTAACTATTCTAATGTAGAAACCTATTGCTTTTTAGAATCAGCCTCGTCGAGTTCTAATAGAGCGTGGCGTCCTAAACATTCGTAAAAAAAAGTCGAAAATTGAACTGTGCTTCCTATCGAAGTACCTGAGGACACTCGTTAGCGAGCGAGTCTCGCTGTAATTGTAATCTGAGGGTAAGACGTTGGGAATTAAATCATAGCGGCATGCAATAAGTCTGCACCTGCGCGTGAAAAAGTGATTAAATAATTAGGTAGTTGTGTTTCCCAAATGCTGCTGATCATTTTGGTGCCAATTTTCTGAGGGGTTTCGCTCGATGTCACTTCTGGACGATATAGCCTTTTCAGTCCGGAAAATCTCGAGCTGTGGTTCAGTTCGGACCACACTAGCACAACGTGCCTAATGTATGGAGCCCTGTTTTCCCTAATGTTCGCGAATTCCAAGAATGAAGTCAAAAAGAAGGTTTTTTCAACTACTTGAAATGGGCACTTCGTGCGATACTAGAACAAATGCTCGATTTTCAGCGTTTTCAAACAGGATTTCAGGCACTTTGAGTGGCCCCAGATGTTCCATAAAAAAGCCGCCTACAGAACGTTCTGTGCTTTTCAACAACTTGGTGGAAAACAGTGGCGTATTTTAGACTGGTTGTTGTTATCGGGTGCCAACTTCGCGACTTCATTTCAAAGCAAAATTTACGCTTTTTCCAAAGGAAGAAAATCCCAGTCAAAGTCACACCATTCGAATCCCCATGAAAAATTCTATCTATTCATGTAAAAATCACCTCGTGCAATTTCCTACAACCTTTCGCAGTTTTCCCCGGCTATCTGCCTTGTCAGCGGTCAATCGACCTCCTAAGTAGTTATCCCACCGAAGTGTCAGGGCACTGATCAGTCTCTGTATTGATCAGTCTCAGTAATTTCTTCTAACAACGTGGTTCGCTGTTCGGCAGAAGGTTTATAAGGTACTGCCGTTCTAGAAAATTTTTCTCTTATTTCAAATTTGAGTTTTCATCAAAATTTCAAAAATTTCGCATTTTAATTACAAACTCCTCCATTAATACTTGTTTTCTTAGTAACTCTCCATGATCCAACAGACCATGAAGAGTTGCTAAGAATCGTTCAACTGAATTCTTGTCCTTGAAGACAATTGCATGGTTTCACGATGTGCAGGAATATTAACTGCTCAACAGCTTTGGATTTCCGGGAATCGCATAGTTCTGGGTTCACAAGTTATTCTGGGTACCTACTATTTTCATACCATACACAAATACAATGTAATAGTTGCTTTCTCCATCGTTATCGTTTGCACGAAGGCCTCCATCCGATCGCAGCTGCCGACCTCGGCGGTACCTGCGCTTATTACCTTAGGACCTTTTCGCACATCATCAACTGATTACGAGCCGAATGTGCTTGAGATTTTACAACTTGTTTGAATGGAAGTGGGTCCCATCACGAGGCTCGAATAAACTATTCTGCAAAGTGTTCGCTATAATTCTATTCAAAGTTCAGGGTGACAGTTGAAGATTTTTGAGCTCTTCGAAGCAGAGCCTTATAACGGAACCAATTGCTTAAAGCAGTGGAGCCTAGAAAAATCTGCCGTATCGTTAGTTCTATTCCCAAGGTTTTCTAAGAAAACGAAAATTGATTAATGATGGATGAGTTTGTAATTCGAAATTTTTGAAATTTCGATGAAAACTCAAATTTGAAATAAGAGAAAAATTTTCTAGAACGGCAGTCCTTATAAACCTTCTGCCGAACAGCGAACCACGTTGTTAGAAGAAATTACTGAGACTGATCAATACAGAGACTGATCAGTGCCCTGACACTTCGGTGGGATAACTACTTAGGAGGTCGATTGACCGCTGACAAGGCAGATAGCCGGGGAAAACTGCGAAAGGTTGTAGGAAATTGCACGAGGTGATTTTACATGAATAGATAGAATTTTTCATGGGGATTCGAATGGTGTGACTTTGACTGGGATTTTCTTCCTTTGGAAAAAGCGTAAATTTTGCTTTGAAATGAAGTCGCGAAGTTGGCACCCGATAACAACAACCAGTCTAAAATACGCCACTGTTTTCCACCAAGTTGTTGAAAAGCACAGAACGTTCTGTAGGCGGCTTTTTTATGGAACATCTGGGGCCACTCAAAGTGCCTGAAATCCTGTTTGAAAACGCTGAAAATCGAGCATTGTTCTAGTATCGCACGAAGTGCCCATTTCAAGTAGTTGAAAAAACCTTCTTTTTGACTTCATTCTTGGAATTCGCGAACATTAGGGAAAACAGGGCTCCATACATTAGGCACGTTGTGCTAGTGTGGTCCGAACTGAACCACAGCTCGAGATTTTCCGGACTGAAAAGGCTATATCGTCCAGAAGTGACATCGAGCGAAACCCCTCAATTTTCAGGAAAATTGGCACCAAAATGATCAGCAGCATTTGGGAAACACAACTATCTAGTTTTTAATCACTTCTCACGCGATACAGTACGTTATTTGATGCCACAATGATTTAATTCCCAACGTTTACCCTCAGGTTACAATTATAGCGAGACTCGCTCGCTAACGAGTGTCCTCAGGTACTTCGATAGGAAGCACAGTTCAATTTTCGACTTTTTTAGTTTTTTAGGACGCCAGCTTATAGAACTCGACGAGCTGAGTCTAACAGTATAGGTTCTATATGAGAAGAGTTATAGCAAAAAAACGAAAAAACGCGGATCTGCGTTCTTTCGTTTTTTTTCGAACAATTCCAGCGGGTATTGTACTTCCAAGCTATTCGTCATATTTTAAGGAGCCAATGTGAGCTTTCCAAGATCGTTGGCTATGAATCAGATACCGTTCCTCAAGTCATGATATAGCCGATTCAAACCGGAAATCAAGGAAAGAGTGGTCAGTGACCATGATTTTCAGCTGAACCTTGCTGAAACCCTGTCATGAAAAGTATCAAAATGATCACGGAATCATGCCCTCTCTGAATATGCTGGTATTTATGGCTTTGTGGCACTTGGTTTGAAGTTCATAATTGGACTGGAGGGTTTACGACGCAGCCGTGTCTGCAGGTAACACCTTGGGTCACTGGAGACTCAAACGTCAATTTCCTTGGGAAAAACGTCAAAAAATTGAAGGAAAGTGGAAGCTCCATACATCGTTGGATTCGCCTTGTACAGGGCTATCGGATGGTCTGAATTTCAGATCATTTGGACCTCTTCTACAGAAGTTATGGCAAAACGACGGTTTGCGACGGAAAAATCTGTCGCAAACCGTCGATTGACCACAAATTAGGAGCGGTATTGTACTTGTGCACTTGTTTCTGTCTTAAGAGGACCCATCGAAGACGATATCATTTTTTTATTCATGGACGAGTCTTTTGGCAAGTCCCTCTCCATATTTCAACACTACTCCTAGCTCTTTATCGTGGACCTGCCTTTAAGTTCTACTGTGAAAAGGGATGGCTTCCCTTTGTCGTGACCGTGGAGGCTGAGGTGATGTGGTTGTTCCTATTAACAGAAAAACATTCTCAGAGCATTTTGCCACAAGTTTTCCATGTATCTTGCCACCTGTGCGAAGTAAACTTTGATGGTGCACTTCATGAGTGTATTTTTGCCCACCAACTCTCTCTGTGCACGAGAAATCAACCACATGTCTGCATCTACCGCGGTACCTCGATATCTTTGTTCTTGCTTGTTTTCGTTATCAAACTATTTGACTTACATCCTTCATCTGGAGTCTTCTAAATGAGTGATAGCAGTATTTCAGTATAGTACTGTTTGCGTTGATTCACCTCTGAGAAGGAGAAGGTGATGCTCTATTTTTCCCAAAAGCTAGGCGACCTATGAACGGTCTCGCAAAACAGTGTCCGTCACTCCTAACTAGCAAGTACAACGTCTTGGTCCACAGAACGGCTCCTTACCCTTTCAAGACAACCGAAGCCACTGCTGTGGAATCTCCATCGGATCGTATTTGGTCATCAGGGGAAGGAGGGACGTGGCACTAAGGGTAAAGTTCTCTTTAACTCAATGATATTACCTGCTCAGTGAAGAAATCGAATGCCCAATGACTCATTTTCATCTTATTTTGAATTTCGGGCATGCACAGCGATTGCATAAGAACTTCCCGAAAGGAAACTTTCAATTCGAACTGTTTCGAATGTCTCCTATCAGGTGCACGCAGGCGAAATGGGAGGCACGAATTAGCGCAATGCCAGCTTTCACACTGCTATGAGGCAAATTATGAAGCGCGAAGGAAATACAGGCTGCTACTATAATACTAAAAATTACGTACTACTACTACATGATGGGGAGTATCTGTTTTGGAAGCAATATTAGCCTAATTTTATAGGAGCTTGTGCATGGAGCTTCCGACATTGATCGAATCCCTTTTTTTGGGATGGGCTACGCATTCCATTTCTGTGCAGATACGCGGTGGTATTTTGAACGTCAGCCTGGGTGAGTCCGGTCAAGAGCCGACGAGCAGAGATGGAAGGCGTGCTCTGTACTAGAAGGACTTCTTCCGAGACTCGATTCTCGGCTGTATGCTTGGTATGCAATGGCTTCTGCCACTACACTACCTCCGTCCCTCAGGTAGTTTTATATAAAATGACAAGCGCTACCTTGAAAATAAGTGTTGTCCAAAACGTCGCATGTTCTTCACGGGCCGAGCCGCGTGGTTACCGTAGCATTTAGCAAGAAAGACTTCCATGCAAGTAGGAGTCCACTGTAGATGTCCCCGCTACGTTGCTCTTGAAATACTCCGCTTATCATTACTCTGGGCAGTACTCTGTTCATTTACTCGTACTGTATTCCTTGGAGAACGGAGGTTTGAATCTTGTTTGATCAACGGGCTGATAGCTGCCAAAGTAAACTGATGATTTCTGTCTCCTCACCTTACTGTTGTCTTCGTACGTATTATACTTGTCAACACCAGCTTGAAGAGAGCTAATTTGTGGAAGGTTCAAGAGACCGATCTTGATCCCAACCAAGACTCTGAGACTGTTGCTCTTTTTGACTCCTTTGACATACACTTCGCCTGCATTGCTCTGAGCTCCATCTCGCCTAGTTATTCAGTTTTGAATCCAACGTCGCGGTGAACGATTGGACTGTTCCAACACCGTACCAATGCGGAGGATGCCACGTCAATTTTTTTTCTTGTTCTCTTATTTTATTATTTTTTTTTTTTTTATGTGTCTTTGTGTTTTTAGTGTACTTGCTTTTATCCTTTAGTTGGCGTCAAGCATCTCAGTTTCTGTTCAAATTTCAGCGACTTCTAAGACCGTGATTTAGCCCGCACATTTCCCTACAGATCTATCCGCAGCCTCAACTGTGGGTGGGGGTCAACGGTTTGGACTCTTATAACACCGTACCAATGCAGAGCGGTGGCCACCGTCAGGCCTGAACGAAGCAGCGTGGTTGTAAATATCTCTCGTCGAAAACCCGTATTAATTATGGGCCTAGCATTCGCCCCGAACGCTGAGGAAACCCCCGACAAGTGGCGAACGTCGCCTGCGACCGAGCTCGGGCGAGCCTAGCAAGAACTCACAGGGTGCCAACGGGTTTAAAGTCGCCCAAGGACTGAGCGATGACGAGTCTTGTAGCTTCAAGCGCAGCGGACGCTTGCATCGGAAGCTCACATCGAAGATCTGATGTTGCAAGCCAGGAAGATCAAGTACGACGTCATCGGACTGACCGAGACGAGGAGGCATCGCCCGCTACACGCCGTACGAGACTGGAGAAGAACTGTTCCTCGGAACATGCGACAGCAGAGGCGTTGGCGGTGTGGGCGTCCTCGTCAACACGCACTTGGCCATGAACATCGATTCGTACGAAAATCTGACGACCCGAATCGGACGTTTGCGATTGAGAAGATGTGGTTCAACTCCAGCTTTGACAATCTTCGTCGCCTACGCACCAACATCAAGCTACGACGAGGATGAGCTCGAAGCGTTCTATATGGAATTGGAGAAGTTCTACAAGGAAGATCATACCTTCTTCAAGGTCATCGTCGGTGATTTCAACGCTAAGATCGGACCAAGAAGAACGGCTGAAGAACTTCACATCGGAACTCACGGAACGGAGTGGAATGAGCAGGGTGAAAGGCTGTCTGAGTTTATCATGTCGACCCATACCATCCATGGTAACTCGCAGTTCCAGAAGCCCTACTCTCTACGCTGGACATGGGAGTCTCCTGGTGGACAATTCCATAACGAGGGCAGTGCTGGTGGAAGCCGCAGAGGCTGGGAAGAGCATACGCAACGCCGCAACCCTTCGTCAACTGTAAGACTGTAAGACCGCCCTCCGACGTCCGGATGGAACAATCGCCGCAATCTAGAAGGGCAATAGGAGGGGAGGTTATCCACGACTTCAATCAGATCTCTTAACAGCCCACGTCCACCTGCCACCGTAACGGCTTGGTGCAGGATGGTAGCGTCGGTTCCCCACATTTTCTCTCAGTTCCGAAGTCCGACACGCCATTTCGTCGGTAAAGAATCGTACGGCACCCGGTCCCGACAGGATCAGACCCGAACATCTGAAGAATCTTCCGCCAGTTCTTGTCAAAACTCTGGCTCGACTCTTCACGCGCTACCTGTCGGAATGCAAGGTACCCACCTCGTGGAAAACCAGCAAGACTGTGTCGTGTGCTGTAGCAGCGAAGGGGAGACCTGTACGACATTGGCAATTATCGCCCAATCTGCCTGCTGTCTGTAGTCTACAAACTCTTCACACGAGTCATCCTGAACAGGATTGGCAGAACACTAGACGAAGGACAGCCATGCGAGCAAGCAGGGTTTCGAAGAGGATTCAGCACGATCGATCACATCCACACGGTAACGAAGCTCATCGAAGTATCGCGAGAGTACAAGATGCCGCTATGTCTCACGTTCATCGACTTGAAGAAACCTTCGACTCCGTTGAGGCAGTACGCGGTTATGCGAAGCCCACAGGTACACTCAGGGAATTCCTACTCAGTACACTCCCATGGGGGGTTTTTTTCGTGAGCTCTAACTTCAGCCGACCAAGATCCTCAACTACCATTCTACAAGGAGATCATCATCGACGTGAAGAGAGGGGTCCGACAGGGCGACACCATCTCGCCGAAGCTATTCAGCGCCTCTCTCGAGAACGTCATGCGTATCACGGAATGGGAAGACATGGGAGTGAAGATCGACGGTCGGCAACTACACCATCTCCGCTTTGCTGACGACATCGTTTTGATAACACCAAACATCGAGCAAGCGGAACGAATGCTGGCTGAATTCGACTGCGCGTGTGAAAAATCGGTCTACGGCTGAATCTAACGAAGACGATGTTCATGAGAAACGGATTGGTTTCTGAGATGGCCCCATTCACCAGCATCCACGGACAGGATTCCGACTTAGCTATGTGTGGCGTTAGGTCGTGGAATCCATTATGATGATGATTATGGGCTTCCAGAGCTGAGCAGGAGGAAGCGAGCGGCTTGGAGGAGCCTTCAAGAACATCGAGGGAGTAGCGAAGAAGACGAAGAACACCAAGCTCCGTGCCCACCTCTTCGATTCCGCGTCCTTTCCTGCCTGAGTACTGCCTTGAGAGACTTGACTCTAGGAGACGCAGGATGAGGCATGCGTCGGCGTTATTCACGCGCCACTCGCGGCGTTAATTCATCGCGCTCTCTATCGAAAGGGCGATGCTCGGAGTTTCCCGCTTACAGACAAGTTGAGAGAGGCAATCCCGGAACATGCCGCACCTGGAATCCGCCGACGATCGAAGATCAGAGACGCCGCCGCTTTTGCCAAGGTTTCGAAGATCAGGTGGGCCGGACACGTCATGCGTTTCGAGGACGACCGCTGGACCAGAGCGTCACCGACTGGATTCCACGGGATGTCAAGCGAACGCCTGGACGACCGCCTATGCGATGGTCAGACTTCTTCGTGAAAGCTCTGAACGAATGGTATGAAGTTCATCGTGTCCCTCGAGCAGAGAGAGTTCATTGGGCAACTCTTGCACGTTGCAGGGACGAATGGAGACGTTACTGGCGCCCGCTCGAGGAACTCGATGATCAACGGGAGCACAGGTGATTTCCAGTCGGGCTAACTGATGTGCCATTCAGTGTTTCTATCCTCCTAGCCTCTGATTCGCATTGATCTCCACCAGCATATTGCCTGTCCGTAGTGACCGGGGCAGGTCGTACGTCGAGGACCCCGGCAAAGGGGTCGTGTTCGCCTGTGAGAAAGATGCTTCAGGTTGTGAACTTTTCTCGGTTATTCTGTTCCACGTGCACTCTATAGCCCGTCCCTCCCCCGCTCGACTGCAACTGCTTGAGGAGTGGAGGAATGTAACTCCTGGGAAAGGTAGGTATTCGGAATAATTTAGAAAGGTGGTAGGTAGGATGGGGGTGGGAGGGGAGTTTGCCAAAGAGGAACCTTCAAAGGGGAGGGGTGGGGGTCGCATTTTGCTAATTTTTTTTCTCAGCGGTAGGGCAGGATGTGCCGTGATAGTGAGTGCTTGGTTGACTTGGTTTTGGCACTGGCCTCTTACCAGAGCCCATCCATAAATGTCCCGGACCACACTCACCTGGTGCATAGTGCTACATTCCACCACACCTGTTCCTGTTCGCCTTCTCACGCTTTACTACTGTCGTGTGCAAGAAAATATCACCTTCTTTGGTAGACAAATTGTAGTTCCTTCGCGCATTCCTTCGATACTTCTGTTCTCATTTCTGCTCGTTGCCTTTTTCAAGAACCAATACTTTTAGCGAACTCCATTTCCGCCATGGAGCGGAAACATCCTCCACTCCGTCGAGTCTCACGAGTGATGCCGACGGCGGGAGCTCCTTTGGGAAAAGGAGGTCGACGAGCCGATCTAAACGAAGAAGACAGTTGCTACAGCTCTTGCTCTGAAGAGTCGCATCCGTCACTCTCGCGAGAGAGTTCCGACACCATCTGCTCAGACTTCGGCTTTGGACGGCTGCAGTTAGGTACGCATGCATCGTTACTATAATTGCTCATTTCTCATGCGATTACATTATCTTTTTAGATGACGATACTCCAGAAGCAGTCACACCGTTGTCGGCGCCTCCTCACCTAGTCGAATTCGCCAGGAATCTCGGCTATTCTGAGGACCGTTTAATTTCCGTGCTCAGGAGAGTTGGCTGCGATGCGGGACAGGTAGGAAGCTTTCCCGAAACATTTACATTGCATTTCAACTTGAAGTTTTCCTCCCTTGGATTTTTTTTTAAATCACCAATTATTTTGGTCCATAGAGAACTGAAGAGCCTTGCAGCACCAATTTTTTTGGTTAACCTTTGAGTGTTTAGGACAGGATACTGTCGGAGCTGGTTCAGATGGGACGAGAAAATGGTGGAATACAGCAGGAAGCGAATGCTACCACAACGACTTCTTTCTTGGCACTCGACCGAGTCGTCATTGACGGATCCGAACATTGCCATGACCGTCGAGATTTGGCTGACTAACTTAACCTGTAGCGAGCTCAAGGGACAGCAAGGACGCATTGCGATGGGGGGGGGGGCAGTCTGAACACATCGCCTGCATGTCAGCTATTTCCTGTTTACAAGTCTCACTCTGGTGAAACCTGTGAACTCTTGTGATACTAAAGCAAGCTCATCAAGCCAATGGTTGAACCTGTCATTTCGAGAAGTGGGATAGATGGGGGCCGACACGTCGTATGAAAAGTCGTTGAAGTGCGAATTCGACGTTTTATCCACGAGGTGCGAGCCCGCGAGGCTGAAGATCAAAATATTCAGCAAATCTCTTTTTCTACAATTTCTCAGCTTCTCTCTCATTCCCTCGAAGTGTAGTTACCGTTTTCAAAGCATTTCTCCACCCACTACTATCTTCCTATTCGGTAATAGTGGCATAAGGTACGCTTACCGTGCGCATACCGGGGTTAAATCTCAGATCCACTGCCGCGTAGGCCAATCCAGCTCTTTACTTTCCAGAGGCGGTAAATTACTACCAGGTTCGTCTGGGGAAAATGAAAACACTGACTTGTACACCGCCTCCTTTCCCCCTCCCCACCCCGCTCCCCCGCCCCTCCCTCCTTCACCACGCCAAAAAATCATTGTGTGGGTCACATCGCATTCATTAAGCCACTGCTCTTCCACGATTTTGGGCGAACGTGTGCGCTCAACAGGTTACCCCTATATCGGTGTTAGGTGCTACTTTTGTGCTAGCCTGTTGAATCTCCATGTCGAATAAACAGCGCAAGGTCATATGTAGGTGCTGTTGAGTAGCTGGGAAGATGTGGGCAGGAGAATGGCAAGTGAAATGGGGCACCCCAAAGTGGACGGGGCATACCAATGTTCAAGACAGTCTGGTTATTGAACAGAAATTTGATAACCATCGACCTCTTCTCCGAGACGCCTCGCCTCCGGGTCTCTCTCCGTACTCTATTTCCACATATAAGCGACAATCAGAGCATATCATCCGCTGGAGAGGAGGGGTTGTATTTGGTCTCGAACGTAATGATTTCCCAAGTTTCACACGTATGTATACCCCCTCCCTTGCGCCGCTAAGTTGTGGGAAATTTCGGGTTTCAATGACATGGTAGGTGTGCAGGTAAACAAGGGAGTCATTCAGAAGAAGAAAATTGGGGCAGGAGGAGGGGAGAGAGAGACAGACTTGCACGAACGAAAATTTTCCACAACACGATGATGTGCTTTTGCGACCATACCTCGTGAGAACGCCTGCAAAAGCCAAAGCACAAAGCGACGATTTAACGGATCGGCAATCCCAGCATATGTAGTTTCGAATAAATGGGCATCTCTTGAAGGCATAAGGTACGATGCTTTGGTGCTTGCTCAAGAATAATAGCAGAGGTGCTATGTAATGAGAAAATGGCGAAAAAGCGAAGCTAGACAGACGAAAACCTGCGGAAAATCTTTGTTCTGCGCGGTACTGGGCGAGCATTTTTGGACGAGTTTCCTGCTAGCATCATACCAACAGCTGCTTTGACCTGCACGTCCATGTTAATATGTCTATGTAGTAGCAATGCTTCACAACAACTGCACTTCATAAATGAAGAGTTAAGAGTACCAGCGTCGATGTGACACTGTAACGGTGCCCTTGGTTGGGAAAGATGCCATGGCGCCTGCTAGGGGGCACAACATTCTTTCGTGCCAGGCCTATCGATGCTATATGCTTTGTCCACTTTTCGTTCC
>MU913447.1:17422-28807 GCA_036418165.1 Cooperia oncophora | reverse complement strand
ATGACATCAGCACTGAAATACGTCGCAGTATTGTTAGGGCACAATTACACGACGATGTTGTCTTGGTGAATATCCCCAACAGCAACATCAAACGCCAACTTGTGCGCAACAGACTGTACGACAGACAGTGCTTGACACCAGACTGCGTTATCTGCCCATATGGAAAGTCAGGAGATTGTGGGAAAGCTGGAGTAATTTATCAGCTTGAATGTAGGGCGTGTAACAGCACGTATATCGGAGAAACAGGAAGGGTATTGGCTACGCGCATTGGAGAACACCTAGCTGGGAAAAGGCGTGATATCAGGACCACTCCCTTAGGCAAGCATAAGATGGAGCAGCATAACGGGAACGACTTTGATGTTAAATGTGTTATACTGGCGTACGAGACGGAAACTTCAGCTAGGAAAGTTCTGGAATCATTCTGGATTTTCGCGAGAAAACCAAGAATGAACAACCGAAACGAGTGTCTGGCTATTACAAATGAATTCCTGCCGTTTGTATCAGAGTGCGAGCTACAGTAAGGACTACGTGCGCTATGACAATTTTGACTTATGCGACACAGTGAGACACAAGTGAGTCTCATTCGTCCTTACTGGTCTACTAACTTACTGCGTGAGCTGAGCTCCGCACGGTGATACCTCGGTGAGTTGTTAGGATTCATTGCCGGGTTTTTGGGAAGCGTTCGGGAAACGAGGTCGGAAACGCTAGAGTGGGAGGGCGTTTGGTCGGGTAGGTAACAAATTAAAAGCTTCGAGCCATTTTCAGGCCTCTGAAGAAGACGAGAAGGTCGAAACGTTAGGCCAATAAAGGTGTCATCTAAAAACCTCGTTTGGCAGAAGTATTTGAATATTCGGCAGCCAAGAGAGTTTATTCAACCAACTGATGCTTGAGTAATCCTGAACTCAAACTGATTGATGGTAAAGGCGACACTCCCCTTCACGCACCCTCGCCTTTTGCTTCTCGTTTTTCCTAGGATGATGACTTTACAAAAAGAGCAATAAATTTAGCGCTATCGAGGCGAATTTAGTGTCACATGAAGTTAGCTAGTGTACAGAAGGAGACAACACGAAAGTGACAGTTTAGCAGTACTTCCTCCCGCTCTTCATATGCGGGATAACTGACATATTGGCCCATTCCATAAAGTCGGATTTTGTTGCAAAAAAAAACATTTCAAGTAGGAAAAAATGTAGGAAAGCATTGCAGATGCAAAAATTGAGAGATGGGAAGAGAATGAATACGAGCTCATATGCTTGCTGACTCATCAGCCGTAGCCATAAATGCCAAGAACTCAATGAAAATAATGAAGGACATGGTTTATGTCACAGCGTTTAATCTAAGGCCTGTTTGCAAATGCAGGCTGCAGGACAAGCTTAACACTTCATAGCGATAAGGAAGGTGACAGTTTAGCAGCACCTCCTCGCGCTACATCATATGCAGCACCGTTCATTCAGGAGACCAACTTGAATCAGCTATCACCATCCCTACAGTTATTCAAGAAAACCTTCAGCACTATTCATCTAGTACGACCCCGGAACCTCAGAAAAACTTTCTTCCGGTGAACTTTTCCGGGTCATCCAGCAGTGTCACGAATATGAGACCAGTTCTCGGCCGCCGGCGCCATTAGGCGCCCAATCGCCACCACCAGCCTTTCCCCCAAATGTGAACTCGTAGACCGGGAATATTTAATGCTTTGACTACGAGAATGGTGCCAGAATAATGCCAGCGTCGACTCAGCGCTGCAATTTTTTTTTACCAAATTTCTTACCAAATATGTGCATTTAAAAGTCATTTTGACCTCACGGACCCTATCACGCAAATGGCGGCTCAGTTTCTAGCCGTTACGCGCCATTGCTAACACTCTGGGCTGAATCCAGCAAAATGAAGCGTGACTTAGTGACTTCCTCCCCCCCTCCCCCCATCCCCTAAACACAGCCCTATGTAGAGCATCAAACAACACGAAGTATCGATCACAAAAGTTAGGAACATTCAAGAAATACTGAGCGAGAACTTAGTATTCACACTATTGGAACTAATATGGTTGGTTAGGCTGAATCACAGACGACTACAATAAAGCGCTTACGTCCCGCCGCTGCCGCGGGGAAAATTTCTTCACGTGAAATACTTGCCCCCCCCGACAGTTTTGTCCTCTGCTACGACCCCCTCCCTCCCCATCCCACCTACTGTTTTACCTTTTCTGTGCCAACCTTTCCACGCCTCCTACTTTTTATCGAAAGTTCCCCAAAATTTTCCACTTTTCCCTTGAAGTTTGACCGTCGAGCGGGGAGCCAGGGGGGACATATAGCATCACCAGAGAAACGGGTAAACCGCGAAAATTCAGCAACAGAAAAACACGAGAAGTTTCTCTCAAGGGCGAGACCCCCGTCTCTCCCAACGGCAAGCAAGTACGACCCCCTCGCGGGAAAATCCCCAACCTAGCTAACTAGGGTGGGTCCCTTACCCTCCATCTGGCAGGGCCCCGATTACAATCTCTCTTGTGAGTAGCCAACTAGCTCTCAAGAACAAGGTGCTACATATGGAAGACAAATAGTATTAGAAAGTAAATACTTGGACCTGGGTCTTTGAAGAGTCCTCAGGAGATGGACGGACCGTTTCGAGGGCGGTCATCGCTGTAGTCGTACATCTGTCTGTTCGCCAAGTCCATCCAGTTTCGAAACCAACAACTAGCTAGAACTAGGCTATTCGTCACGCGTTTCTTCAAGTAAGTGATGATTATACAACAGCAATTAACTGCAAGCAATCATAAGTGTGTGGCAGCTCGTCGCTAAAAAATCCTACTTCATGGCTTCGCGATTCTACGAACAAGTCTGACCACCGAGAAAACAGTTGTACAGGAGGTATTCTTACATTCCTGGGATCCAGTCGTTAATCCCTTTGGTCCAGCAGTTCCAGTTTCTAACCACATCACGCGTCCGGCCCACGCGATCTACGTAAGATGAGTAAAATAGGGTGCGTCCCTGATCTCCCATCTGGTTCTTCCATCCGGCGGGAACCTCCGTTACTTGGATGTAGCTGGTACCCGAGCATCGGTCTATATGACGCGTCTTCAACTTGATACTCTGGACCTAAAAGTTCACGACACTGGTTCCTTGGATTTGGGGTTCAACTACGGATTACAAATGACTAATTTACATACTACTTAAAGAAACGGACACAGTCGAGGCCGCCCCGAACAACCCCCACTATCAGACAAGTATTATATGAGACGAAGAGGGCTCAGAGAGTGGGAGGATAGGAGGAAAGTTCGGAAGCCGAGAGGGAGGTAACTCTCACGCACCATGGAAGCAACACAAACCTGTATTAATAGGTATAGGCTCGCCAGCATATCTCGTCCCTAAATGAGTGTGGCAACTGCTGCGAGCGACGTTTCTTTAGCTAATGATGGGTGTGGAAATTGCTCCACCCTAGGCCTCTGCCACTCACAGTTCGGTCCACAATCTGAGTGGTGCGGCCACCCAGATTGTAGACTGAACTACCTGCACAAGAAAAGGATTTCACTTCTAAGGTAATTTCTTAATGCGTACAGTATGAAAAGGGAGCTTCGGCTTGGGAGGGGGCTTGTGCCCTTTCCCGCTACTCCCCCACGTCATATTGAGTCAGGATGGAACCTTTGAAAGCATGTAAAGGTCTGGAGTGATACAGCCGTTTGAAAGAGACTATCTTGTCAACTCTTGTCGACAGTGATGGAACACACGGGGGAGGCCTGCGAAATGCAAAACACGCTCACCTCACCCCCCCCCACCCAAGCCGAACCACGCCCAATCTGACTTGAGTATAAACACAGTACTAATCCAAGCGTATGACTGCCCCAATGATGAAAAAAATCCAGTTATAGGAAAATGGGCAAATCATAAAATGAGAGATTGATTTGGCGGTCCGCCGTAATTTATTCGCACCAACACTTCCTTTCTCTATCGTATACACATCAACGAATTCGTACAAAGCGCGTTATAGAAGGTCAAACATAGTTCCAAGACCGAAACGCAACTTTGGTAACATGCCTATTTTCCCAGTAAGACATTGTAGAACAGGCGTGTGGCTCCTAGTCTACACGGTAGTTGCTTCTCTGGTAGATTTGTAGTAATGCTAATTTGTATTGGAAGGTTGCTATAACGTTATGATTCAGCCAGGAGCCATAGTGAGTAATAGAAGTAGGGTGCAGACATAGAGAAGGGAGGCCATGAAGTTTTTCCGTGTAAGATTGTGACAGTTGTCATAAACGTGGTTGTATGGGATCTGCATAAAAAACCTAATGGCACAGCTTTCGAGTAGACTGATGTTCTTGAGCAAAAACTGTTTTACTGCTTCAGTTACGCAATGTCACATTACTAACGTCATTACCTGAAGACAAAAAGGAGCACGATGTTGTACACGGTCTAGAATGGCAGCTGGGTTGCTGAATAGCGGGGAAAGTGACAAAAATGCTGAGCGAAAGGCTCAAAAAACTCCAAAAAAACCTTTGATCGTCACGATATTGGACGAGTATACGGCTGATGAAGAGTCATTTTGGAGGAGTCTTCTGTGCCGTTTCTGATATAAAGTAACGTTGGTGACTTCTCCTGGTTTTTTTTCCAACAGGTTAGAGAATCCCCTACAACGATGTGCCCTGATTGTTAGGGATTCCCAACCATTTCCTGTATTTCCGATCTGATTCTGAGAGAAGCTGACTGACTTTGCTGGTTTTCCTGTTTCATGTGGACTATATACCTATGCTCCCCCCCTCTGATTAATCAGCTCGATGGAGGAAGAGGATCGGGTGGTCGCACTAACCACCTGAAAAGGGAGGGGGGGTCGCACGAACTCGAGTAGAATCCCCAACCAATGATGTGTCCTGATGGCAATGTCGCCTCGCGAAGGGAGATGTGCAAGAGGATCGTAAACTGCCGCTTCGTCGCTTGCGGCAGTGAGCGCGACGTTATCCATTGAAGTTGCCCCTATTCCCATTGCTGAGAACTCCGCTATTCTATCGTAGACAAGGATATGGTAGATAATTATGTCTATTTCTAGACATACATTGTCTATTTTCGACTAGTACCACCTAAAATAGTCGTCTTTGGCAGGCAAGACGTCGCACGCACACTAGACACAACACTGGCTTCCCGCAGCCGCAATCCACGCAGTCTCTCTTGCCCCATACCCCCCCTCGCAAAAGGGTGTACGAATAACGCGAGGAAGCTCTAACCCTAGAATGTAAGTTCGAACATCCAAATTCAAGAGTTCCCCAGCAATCCGTTCCGACTCGGTTTCTGTCTTTGCCGCCAGGGCACTAACCCCCCTATAGGGGGGGGAGGGGAAATCGCAATACGACGCAGCTCTCAAAAATCCTCTGTTACACCCCATCCCTCCTCCATGTCCACCCTGCATACTCTCGAAAACACCCCAGCTTTTCCCAAACAGCGAAGGGTAGGCCGGCACCTTGTGAAGGCTCGCCCGTTATGACTTGCGGCAAGCCGCTAAGCGTACGGCGCTTCCAGCGTACCGCCAGCGGCAGTGCCGGGCGAGACGGATTGGAATATCGACCTCTAGCGGTCCCAAGCGCTCACCAGCCCGCTAGGCGCTCAAGCACCCAAGCGTTACGCCCAGCGTTTGTCACACGCGTCTTCGCTTAGCGTTTTGCAGCGGCGGACAGGGGAGTACGAGACTATGGAGAGGGCTGCGAGGGATACACAAACACCAGCCGGGACTCGATTTGCAAAACGCCACCGAAACGCTGCCGGTACACGCCTAGCGTACGCTGGCGTTAGGCTGGTGACCGCTGGAACGCTACGATCCCGACTGTCATCCCGCCTGCCCCCGGCACTCGGCGCTGCGTAGCTGGAAGCCGCTCACGCTACGCTGCCGCAAAGTATAAACGCCAGCCCCTACAGCGGGCAGAACGAAGAGTAGCCAATACAACCGAGAACAGATTTCATCAAGAAGCAAGTATCGGATTCCCCCCTCTTCCTTCACGACTAAACTACGAACAACCTCGCTGTGGAGCCTCAGCGTACGAACTACCCTACTTTCTGAGCATAGTGCGTGCGAACCGTGCAGCAGCAATATGTCTCTCTTTATCTGTAGCCTGAAACCGCCACGTCGCATTCAGCTCTGGGCTCCGTCGACAGGAGGTGGTGCAGTGCAGCCCCCCCTGCCTGCTTTTCACTTCTTTCAAGAAGAATAAAAGGGGCTGTGTGTCAGGACTCACCGCCCTACCGCGCCCGGACAACAGTGCCGCGTTGGAACGTGGGTCACACGCGCGCGGGCGATTAACTGCTCTTACACATCCGTTCTGCATCGTCCTTGAACATGTCTACCCTGTCCGGACATGTTCTTCGGCAGACTGCAAGAATGAGGAAAAGCAGAGAAGCTACCCACAAGAAAATGCGATGGGGTCCTATTGATCGGAAGGTCAGGATTCACCGCCGCCGCCCCACCCCGCCCCGGACAGGCTCGCCGCGCGGCCGTGACTCTAGTTCCAAAGCGCGGCGGTGCACTGCTGGCCGTCTCACCAGGAAGAAAGCAATCAGAGCGGGTAGACACGTCAATTTGCGGGTGGACTTTTTCATGTTCTCGCTGAACCCCCGGGTCACTGCTGACCGACGAAATTCCACCTGCACTGGTGGCGGCCTCCCGTGCGACGGCTTCGCCACCGCCAAATCGACGCTGGTCTCCAAGGTAGTACATAGCGACAACAGCAATTCAGAACTGACACACATCTGCGCACGACACCCCTCGTCCTACCGATACGGGGTCTACATGAAGTCGGTGCTCCAAGCGAAGGTTACACGGGTTGAGAAAACATCGCGCCGTATCCGCGCCGCGGTCACGCGGCGGCCCCACAACGATTCCTCTTCGCCCGTCCCCCGAACCCCGGCTGATTGTGATGATATCAACCCTACATTACTCGTCATGACAATGGGAAAAACTAATCGTTCAACATGAGCTCCTACTCCGCTGCCTCACGCAAGACTAACTTTAGGCTCATCCAGTGCAGTCTAACTTACCTGTACCCACCTATACCTAAACTTAACTTCGGCCCTCCAAAAGTGTCAACGGGGAATTCCCTCTGTCCCTCTCGGCAAGCCAAATAAATTTCGAACCTCAGCCGCGCTTCATAGTTCGCGATCCGATCGCATGGATCGCGCCATCGCGTCGTGAAGTATGAACGCGCATAAAGAGAGCGATTATTCTCTACAAAATTTTGAAAAGCTCACGAAAAAACATTCCACAATGCTCCCACATGGTATCTGTCCCGTTCATTTCTGATTTCCAACTATGATTGATGTTGAAAACAATTTTATAACTTTCTGGAAATAAGAGGAAAACAACAAAACAGCTCTCAAAGAAACGAAACTGCTAATTACAACTATGGTAACAACAGAAATCTGGACATGATTATCTTAATGGAAATCTTATAAACGTTCAAGGGTTATCAACACATTTCCTGATATTGAACCAGGGCACGTCCTACCGTTGGGTACCATCTTCCATATCCTACCTACCAAATTCCTAAGATTTCTCAACTTTCGAAACTTTTCGCAGAAGCTAATACGACCCCCTCTCCTCCCAGTGACCAAATGCGACTCCCTCATTAGGGATCCCTAACGTACAACGTGCCTTGTATTTAATGCAGTTCAAAAGGTGGAGAACAGGTAGGTGCCTAGGCCAGGACTGGGAAAAGAGGAATAATTAACACGCTATGCGAGCCACAACTACTAACAATCAACCACATATGTATTTACAAATGATATGACAGATATCGATATATTAATGCTGTGCAGCTTTCATATCCATACGTCGTTTGAAGATGTCTGTAGGAACTCCCCTTGATTCGTCATCACTACCAGACTCGCCACGTTTTCTTTTACCACCAACAGAAGAACTAGTCGTGCTTGGGGGATAGTCCATGAGATGCGTCGACACCTGGAAAAGGCTTTTATCACAAATTAGAGTGCCAAGCCAAAGCAATTAGTATCCCAAAACGGCACATTCATAAGGAAACGGGTGCGGTTTGGCTTAGTGGGGGCATTTTGCTGGTTCCCATCGATCACAGCCGATGCCTCCTGTGGACACTGTAAATTCCTGTAAAGCTATGCAATAGCAGGAGCTTCGTTTACACTTGACAAGAGTCTACAGGTGTCATCAAGGTGTGATGTGGAATCAAAGAAGAATTCCATCAAGGAAAACAGACTTTGGTGCAAGGAGTCCCTCATATACTTACCAGGAAAGGTCAACAGGTCAGCCCGGCCATTTGCAATGAGGTGCACATCATTGTACTCACCTTGAGACGGTGAACTCAAACTATCTTCAAAATTTGCGGAACGATTCTCTGAGCGGAGTTATGGAGGTTTTTCTTTACTGTTTTTCTTCTTCCGGGCGCGCTGGCGCCGAAGCGTTGGCACCTGTAGCGCGACTCACAGCGCTCTTCGCGCAAAATAGGTATCATATTCGTGTTCAGGGGGTCAAATAACCCCTAGAGACGTCACCTTAGCAAAATCTGAGCTTCTGACTCAACTTCGAAAAAATGGGGTATGGATAGTCATGGCTGACTGATAGCCAACAGCGATACTATGACTAGCATACTGACTGGTCTTCGAACTGAAATAACTCTTCAGTCATGTCTTTTCGCAAAGAACAATACCTGGCTCACTCATTCGTGCCGTCTACATCATTTTCCTGATTACTAGGAGGAAATTCCATCCCGAAACCAGTCATCGATGGCAGGTGAGCTCCAATCTGCTGCTAATTACCCATGGAATAGCCCACATTTTCCAAGTTAGGTCGAAATATCAGATTCGGCCTAGAAACTTGCCTCCTCCGAGAGGCTGAACTGGACCGCCCCTGAACATGAAATATCATTGCGTATCTTTCATTGCAGAAAACAACTTGTGAAAGTTACGAGGGGAACCAGAAAACACTCTTTACGGCCCACAATGGGTCTGACATTCTCTAGAGGAAAGTACGATTTTCGCAGGGTGTATCACAAAGTAGTGCAGGCCAAGGTAGACAGATGTTAGTATGCCGTCTCGTCGCGCCGTCGTTTCTGAAAATTAATGCGAAATAAGACGGGACGGACCAGCGGGGGACGATCCACGATGTTTGTCTTAGGAAACCGCCGGCTGACCTAGATACGCCTAGCTGCACCTTTCACTGCCACAATTGCGATGCTTTTTTCCGGTTAACAATAAATGTAAAGGGCCATACACGTGTCCTTGCGGGAATACATGACAATAGAACCACCGGAAGCGGGATAAACTCCCCTCCCACAGACTCCGCCCTCACGGGCAGTTAACGTTTCGCGTCACAATTCACATGACAGATCTTCGAGTTCAGCCGCTCTCGGAGATGCGCCACAACAGTGTGCACCCGCACTGGCAATGGCCCGAGCGGCGCGTGACTGTTGACCTATCCTGTGTTAGCATAAGGGGTCTCGATATAAATTCCCGAGACGTGAGGGCTTAATCACCCTCGCACCAAGGACAGAACTCAGGCGCCTCTGCCCGCCCTGCCAGCATGGACGTTTGCGGCCGCCGCATCTTTCGCCAGGTACAATGCCTCTGTTACAGGCGTCCGTATCGAAGCCTGCCAACATATACCAGCCGGTACGCCCAAGTTGCGCGCGCTTATGCCCGCCCACAATGTCAAGCCAATGCATGATGCTTCGAATCCGCCTTCTATTGCGAAAATACGAGTATAAACGCGCCAAAGCGGGTCCGGCACTGCTTATGCGCGATGATCGTGAGGTACGTAATCAGATCTACTTCGCTACGGAACGCGTAAGCGACTTGGTGTTCCGCCGGGGACTTGATGAGTTAGGTGTGCGCTTGCCAAACCCCGTGCTTCAGGTGTTGAAAGCAACGCTACGCGGCAGGTGGCAACGTACTATACCGTTCGCATCACTCGTTTTCTACCAACTGTTGTCGCATACTCGCTTCAGCAACTGGCAGAGAACGGGTTTTTTCACCGTGGCACACTCATACTGCCCGACACGCCCCTTCATCCGCAGTGAACTAGAGTATACATGCAGCCGTATCGGCTATCTGCACGAAGCAAGCGGGATACTTGTCCAAAATCGCTTCCTGAGTCGTGTAGATCAGAAGCTTTTTGAAGGTTTTTGTGTTTCAATTCGCTTTTTCGCCGTTTTCCCATCATACATATAGCACCTCTGCTATCATTTTGGACTGAGTACTAAATTATTGTACCTTAGCCTTCAAAGGTCATAAGCACCTCATTTTTGATCTATGACTGATTGTTTTTTGAGACAATCTAATATAATTGAAAACAAAAAGGAAACTACAATTGCACACTCACAAAACGAGGATCAGGAGTTGTTGCAAGCAGCTGATACATGTCTTTTCGTACATCATCAACTCTCAACGGACCAACCATGGTACCATTTTCAACCTTCACTTTTTTGTCCAGCACAGGGCCTAAAATGTAAAAAAAGTATGAGTACAGCAATTTGCACGCCGTTGCACCGTTAATATGCTTAATTATAAAAACTCGTATCGAAGTTTGGACGTAGTCCTTCAGAAAACAACATACCAGTAGTCAAAGGCATTTTGTTGATGTGCTCAATGAACAAATCCACTGATACGAAAGGTCCCTGGAAAGTCCATGGCGGTGGCAGCAATGAAATGAGCTCTGCTATAGCAGGCGGTGGAGGAAATACCCCTGAAAAAAGAAGGTAATAAGAACGTAGGAAGAGCGTTGCACCTTACAAAACTCACCCCCAGGAACAGGGTGAAATGATGCCGCACTGTTCGCTTTCGGCTTGAATGGGATCATCTGGTCAATATCAGGACGAGGGTATCTTAAACCTTTAGGATACAGTAAGAGAACAGAGGACAAAGATAAAAACTGCTGACCCTCCAATTTCCAGCTGAACACTCGGTATCCCACCCATCACCACACTGGCAGCCTGTGGTGCAGCTAAATTTCGCTGTGGTGCCATCAACGATCCAGTAGATACACCCGTCATGCCGCCAAGCATACCGGTATTTGATTTCTGAAACCGATAGATAAGTTGAGGTAACAAACATCACCCTACTATAAAAGGAATCAGTCTCAATCAACACATTCGCGCTCCGAAACTGATTACAAAGATTCTGCCTCGTGCAAAAGATTTGACCTCTCATAAGACACGAACCACAAAACACACCACAGACAGCGCCCACAGAGCTCTTCAGCCGCTCAGCTCGCCCTTCCACCGCTCAGTTACTGTGAGCCATTACACTGAGCTGGTGGAAGGTGGTCGCGGTAGTGTAGTGGCTAGCGCACTCACTGTCAGCTGGCAGTACGAGTTATGGTCTTGCCCGAGGTCAAGCGTTGAATGTACCATTATTTCTTTTACTAGGCTGTCGAGCAGTTGCAACCCTACCCCACAAC
>MU913447.1:0-13879 GCA_036418165.1 Cooperia oncophora | reverse complement strand
AATGTCAAATTTAATGAAAACCACCGCCAAAAAGACTTACGCATTGCCTCCGCAGTCATTTGTTGAGCAAGTTTAACATCGCCTTTCTCTTCAAGCTGTTTCCCTGCTTGCTGTAGGAACAGTGCTGCTTCATACCACATATCGGGATAGTATCCCAAGCACAACAACGATTGCTCATAAGCATATACTACTAAACGGATGTAATTTACCAATAGGTACCCATAAAAATGAAAAATTCGAGATGAACCGGCATAGTGCGCACGTACCACGTTTCGCAAATTGCCCATATTCCTCTGTCTCCATTGGATTACTCTTTTCCCACTGGATATATTTCTTCCACATTTCTACCTAAAGGAAAAGGACAATGGTAGAGCGATGTTCATGACGCATAGGAAATCACTGGACCGTTGTGATCAAGAACTTTACCTGCTTCATTTCCGGAGCAGTACCTCGTGGTGGTACAGATACAGCTTGCCTATTCACTCCTCGAGTGACTGTCTCCAGTTGTTTGGCTATTTTCTTAGACACCTTGAGTATTTGTTGAGATTACTTGAAAGAGTAAACACTACCAGAGAAAGAAAGTGTGAACCTGATATTCCTTATTGCGCTCAGAAATGAGCTTTTCGGCAAGGGTTGGGTTGATATTCTTCTCATAGGCACAATAATCCGTCCATAACGACTCTATATTGACCATCGGTGTAGAAATACCTCGCTGATAGATTTTTCGTACAGCTGATATGCGTTGATTTTCGGCATACTGACCTATGGCTGGCCTACAAAAGGAGTGCTCAGCGCGGCAGACACATGTGAGAGATACGAGAAACAATACTAATGGGAAGCCTACTAAATTTTCGGAGTTAAAAGCTTCACTAAAACTCGAACCATGAGCCTCGTGCCAATCCCCCCCCCCCCTAGTTCGAGAAAGCTGATTAGAAACCTGCAGCGGAAACAGCAGTCACAAGAGAATAAAGGAAAAATATCGAGGTTGTCGCCGTTGATCAACTCATTTTTTTCGAGATGCGGCACGGAGCTGATCCCAAAATAGACCCCCGGACTGCACGATTCAACTCATACGACAAAATGCAAAAAAAAAAGTAGTTAGGGAACTGAACGCTGGCAACTTCGATGCTTTGCGAATGTGAGTAACCCGCGACCTGGGAGAATCGGCAACAAAGAATCAGCTGGCAGTCAAATGATACAGAATTTCCCTGAGAGTGCGCCAAGTCGCTCGATCAGATCATCCACCCACATGAGTTTTCACGGGCTACAACCTAACAGTGAGACCTAGGTCTACATTCAATATGAACAATTTTGCTCTGAAGGATTTACCCACTGTTCTAGAACTTTCTTATTTATGCAGTGCTTTACTGCTTTTTAGAAGATTTGTTAAAAACAAGCTTCAACAGAGCCATATAATTAGTAATTTGGAAATTCGGCCCCATAGCAATTCGGCCCCCGCTCTAAGGCCGCGTTCATAGCTTGCGACCGTGAAGAAATGCAGAAATGCGGAAAGTGCGGAATCTGCAGAAATGACGAAAAGCAATAGATACGTATCGATTTGAAGAAATGCAGAAATGCCGAAAGTGAAGAAGTGCGGAATCTGCAGAAATGCCGAAAGTGCGGAAAATCGATACGTATCGGTTGCTTTTCGTCATTTCTGCATTCCGCACTTCTGCAGTTTCCGCATTTCTGCATTTCTTCAAATCGATATGTATACAATGCTTTTCGTCATTTCCGCAGATTCCGCATTTCTTCATTTCTGCATTTCTTCATGGTCGCAAGCTATGAACGCGGCCTAATGCAGTGACTTGGAAATTCATTTGAATCAAACGATACTAAAGCATCAGAGTAACTTTATTAGATATGTTTGCCAAACCCCTTGCGGGAGGATGCTGACGAGATCTCTTGGTAGACTTGCACAATTGTCCTTCCCTCTGATTACGAATTCCCCGAAAAGCTGATGGGCGGAGTCAGTCGACTCCCGGTTCTGCTGAATCGCAAATGCCCAAGAGTCGCCAAAAAGGAAAGCTGCCTCGCACGGGCTCCCACACCTAATGTCTCGAAACACTGTTTTACACCATCTTAGCCCAAGATCAATAAGAAACTGTAAACATACACGGTTTTCAAGAAGGATATATAGTCCGAATATATTGAGTACGAGTTCATATCCAGCCCAACCTTGTCAAGCGCGAAATCATACGCTTTAGCCATCTTCTCCCTGAATATTATATCTTTCAGAGATAGTTCCCCTGAATGAATAAAAGCACAGTGAACGCTAAGATGACCTAAATGAGCTTAAATGGCCCTTGGTCTCTCGCACATAGAACACATAGCATTTCCAGAGGTCGATATTCAGAACTTTTACCAAACATCTATTGAACAACTGTAACAAAGATCTGATCTAAAGGACCATCAGCAATCTTAATGCAAATTTTGAAAAATAAAAAAACCGAACGTACGTTCTCGACATTCTCGAAGTTCTTCCCACGAAGCTGAAACATGGAAAGTGATGAAATTAAATAACCTAACTTCGAGCAGAAAGTTACACTTATACAAAACAAGGTTGATTAGAATCAGAAAATTCACCTGCTGCTGAGTGATCTGTAACTCGTAGGTCTACACATTCTCATACTGCATAAGTGGTAAGGTTTGTGTACACACTCTCCCTAGTCCTTGTTAAAGCACCATTAAGCAATACAAAAAGGTGCGACAGTTCCCTTGTGTCAGACTAAGATTCCTTTTAAAAACAAGCTAATCGAGCGATACTGGCCAACAATATTTATTCGCATAGAATTATGAAAGACCATAGGCGATATCATCATTACGGGGCCGATGCTGCATAGCAAATATTTATTATTCATGGGAAAGCACTGGGGGAACGAAAAGAAATAAAAGGAGATGTGGCGTCCGCTATCGGATAGCCGGGGTGACATGAACTGCCGCAAGATAGCCAACTGCAACATGACCAGATCACCACGGTTGAACGGCACATCAACATGATATTCTATACCCTAGTTCGGCGGATGAAAGGGCTTGTCAGGCAGTATAAGTGCGCCACAGCGCCAAACCCATTCTCTGCCGTTGCTGAAGTAGGTATGTAGGTTGAAAACGAGTACGAACGATATGATACAGTCTTGCCACTAAATCGCTCCAACAACTGGTGGAGAACAGATTTGGCACCGGCCAAACTCATTCTACCTGACACGCCCCTTCGTCCGCAGCGAACTAGACTATACTCAGCCTTATATAATACTCATACCTCGTGTTCTATGTAAGCCTTCCAATAACGTCCAGCGTTTGGGAACTGCGTGACCAGCTTTTCGTAGAAGTTTCGCGCCTGATCAATTGGACGAGCCTGCGAAATACATGGGTTACTTACGGTATAACGTTATACATTACAAATGCGCCATTTTCAGGGCACTCAGACATCGAGATGGTGCCGCAAAGAAGAGCTGGAAGAAAGGAAATCCTTGGGAGAGGGTGGGGCAGTTAACGTACCTCTGTGCAGAACTGGGACTGACGTCATCTAGATGGAAATGCCACTTTGGAGACCCATTGCGATTGCTAGGTGAACTCTGGGAAAGAAGAAGAGAAGAATAATCATGGGACACCTTAGTATCCTTAGGGCAGCTCTGCCACAAGTTTTATGTCTCCTGGTCTATGGAGATAAGCGGATTTTTGACGTCTCTCGTTCACATAATCAATTTCTAACAAGGGAAGGATGGTAATGGTCGAAGTGGCATTTTGAAATGAATGTATACCGTGAAGGGTTCGACCGGGAATTACGAAACGTTTCCATATCTGTTCTGCGGACGGTCTCCCAGAAAAGAAAAACGGAGGTTTTCTGGGAGAAACACTATAAAATTGGGGCGTAAGGATGCCGGATCGTGGAGATGGCGAGTGGATAGCGTAGGGCTCACGGATGCGTGGTCGAGGGTTTGAATCCTTGATGCGTGTGCTCTTTTGCATTTTTTCGAAAGTGGCCCCTGTGCACTTCAAAGCCATTTTGCATAACACTTGTCCATGATAACGTCGTGATGTAATGATTCTGAACTGATGGAGCATTGGAAGCATTCAATAAGAAATACGTCTGGCTGTTGTCTTCTTCTTTCTTTGATTTGAAAGCATATACAACAAAAGTGCACTCCAAAGAAAGATTTTGCCTTCAAATGAATTTATTCTCCAAACGACATGACCGGAAAACGAATCCGAAGTTGTGCAGGAAGATGATTATAGTGGGGAAAATGCTTCCATATGAAGTGGCGTTGATGTGGCAATCATGCTGGAGATCGCGATGGCAAGAGCTTCATACCAGTGGATAATTGATTGATGTTATTCCAAAGGAGTTTCGTATCTGCTGGAGGTTTGGGCTCGTATGACAATCTTATTCCCCGGGCCGGAGGTGATCTCCATGAAATCGTTCGCAATGGCTCCATCAGTTCAGAATCATTACATCACGACATTATCATGGACAAGTGTTATGCAAAATAGCTTTGAAGTGCACAGGGACCACTTTCGAAAAAATGCAAAAGAGGGACGACGCCCACCCAGGATACAAACGACCTCCGACGACGCCTCGTGATGCATAAGACGTATCAATCGGCATGCTGCCCGATCTCGACAGCCTTACGCCGCCAATTTGTAGTGATCTCCCCCAAAAAAGCTTCGTAACTTCTTTCTGGGAGGTCCGCAGCAGATATGGAACACGGTTTCGTAATTCCCGTCCGAAGACCTTTCAGCCGGTATACATTTAATTTCAAATGGCCACTTCGACCTAACATCCTTCGTTGTCAGCTTATTAAAGCTGAATACGCGTCATATATCGAAAAATAAACAAACAAAAAACGCGTAAACAAATGGAGACTCTAGCACAAACAGCCTTTGAGTTCTGGTGGATGTAACAAGGAAAACGTCAGATAGGCTAAAAGGGACGCCTTCGTTACTTCCTGTGAAGCGCGAAGGGTAACTTCAGAGACGAGGTCAGACCTAATTGTGCAAGGCGGACGCCCTTGGCTTGGATGAGCCGAAGACCGTCTTTAAGGTTCGAAAGGAACATTCAAATTAGCGTGAAACAAAGCAATCTACATGCGAGATAATTTCATGGCAAATTATTCGCGAATGTTGATAAAAAGCAGCAGATCGTACCTGTGACTCCCTCAGAATCAAGTTCCAAGCATCGATGTCGAAAGGATTCAACTCTATCTCCTCTCCGAGTGAGTATAGAGCACCCGCATAAGCAGACAAGACGAATCTGAAGACAGAAAATGTAAAAAGGCAAAGGAAAAGGTCGGCGGAGTTCAGCGACGGGGGGAGGGGGGACATTTGGCACTTTCGCAGAGGTCATTGTCGTGTTAACCATCATGTAGAAGGTTGTGGAAATCTTGTGAGGCCAGGAAGTCATACCAGTCAGAATTTGTAACTATTATACTTGTCAACTCCTGTAGAATACTGTGTCTTGTAAGAGTGGTAGGAAAATGGGGAATAGAAACGGCAAATGTAATCACCGTTCGCTGCAGCAAACTGCGTAATCTCAAAACTTCGCATGTATGACGCGTCATACGAGTTAATAGGTCTCGATATAAGCGATGCAACGATACGATGCAGAGTGGATATTTATTCTTACATTCTAATAAACATAACTCTGTGTGGTCGTTTGTGGTATGTTGATGTATGTATGTCGTACGGTCAGCAGAAATGCTTAGGGTTTCAAACACTCAGTGTAGAAGAATGTGTACGACCGCTAGCCGGTGGCGGAAAAATTTGGGCAGTATGGTTATCAATACAATGTTTGATTGTGATAACACCTGAATATATAAGAGAACATGGTAAGTGCAACTCCCAAACCATTGCACGAGCTGCTCGCGTGGCAGGTGGACGTGAGCACGTGCAGCGGCCGGGATGGGGAGTGGGTGGGGCAAGTGGGAGTGGGGAGGGTATAATGTGGGTGGGTGGGATTAGTGAGGGAGAGTACGGGAGGGGAAGCATAGAGTGCGTTTAGTAGAAACTCATCACGAGTGTGATAAAAGCGCCAATGAAAGCGATAAGGTGAATAGAGAAGGATAAACGAGCAGAGTCGCGATAAATTATGGTTTTAGTATACTTTGAGGCATGTGTGATTTTTTACTTCACTATATAAAAGAATCATGTGTGCAGCCGTATGACACATATGGTAAAGATTGTTGACTATACTGTATAAAGAAAGCGGTGAGGGAGAAAGATAAGTGCCACGGAGCCGGGCCGCTCACAAAGAAATCCATCTTTTACCTCGGAAGAAGGGTGAGGCATCAAAGCCGGCAAAGCACGTGGTATATAAATAATGCTTTCTGAACAACACTACTTTGTTTGAAAAGGGAATATGATCGACTCATTGATCTCTGGCATGTCGCGAAGTAAGCTAAAAACACAGAAGGAAATTTGAAAAATTTAGGCCAAGATCTTTGCTAACTAGAGGAAATAGCAGGGAAGATTGCAAAGGCTTTGCGGAAACTCCACGGTTTGAATTTGTTGGCATTGAAAAAGCGAGAAGGTTATCAGGTTGCAGTCACTACAAATGCAAAGTCGTCGCTGACGAATGAAGTCACAATGGAAACACAAATCTCTCCCAAGAGACGGTTGACGTGCAGCCGACTTTAGTTTCCTTAGTAATTATCACAAATCCTAGAAGGAAAGAAATAACAAACTAGATGAACAGCATGAACAACATTGCACAAGCAATGAATTGCAGCTAATGAGGCGCTCTGCCTTGGGATCATTTATCAAGTTTTGGTGAAAAACTGTCCAAACGAATGTCGTTGTTCACGCAGAGAAACTGGACAGAGAATGAAGGGGCAGTAAACACGCAAAAAGCTTTGACACATTTAGAATGGAAAAAAACGCTGAAGTGGTTGGCAAAGTGCCATGCAGCAAATTGGATGAGGCGATTGGCGTACCGGACACAATTCGTCCACTCTTTGGGCGACACGGAAGCGCGTGTAGGAAATATTGAACTCAACTTCACTTTGACGCGTATATATTCTGCTTTTCTGTTCACGCTCTCGTCGCGAATGGCACTCTGTGCTGTGTGGATTCTACATTCTAGTTTAGGGATTACAAGTGTTCAATCGTGTCCGGAATTAGCGGAAGAACCCGTGGTGGGTTGAAAAAGCGTCTCCTGCTTGTTCATTTTCTTGGGCGCGTTCATAACAGCGCTCGGGACATTGCGGATTTCAAATCGATACTTATACTTTGCTTGCTCTAAAAATTCCGCGGAGGCCACGGATGCCGCGGAGGCGCTGTGTATGAACGCGGCCTTGCACTTTTCGATGCTTTGGCCGTTGCTGTCCTCTATGTGTCTGCATTACTGCAGCAATCAAGCGGAAATAGAGCTCGGCCTGCTGTGGAATGGACAATCGCACCTTCGCTCTTCAGGGTTTGATAACCGAAAACGAAATGGGTGCTGATAGAGCCGAAAAGGGACTCCCGAAGATCCTCTGATCTGAGTCTTGGAGTCTTGCCCGATATACTTCGAGATTTTGACGCTGGCATTTGAAACCACTGCGAATATTTTTCTTTTAGTATAGGTGATCAGGGAAAATTGTTTGCCCAAAGTCGGAGAGCAGGAATTGCGGAGTAGAAGTGGTCCATTAGCCTGGAGCTGTCCCATCAAAGCTCTGGTAAAAATCGCCATGTTGCTCACAATCGTTCCTTCGCGATTCTACCACCATTTACCGTCGAAAAAAGGAAAATCCCACGGAAAGGATGTGGAAAGCAGTTCAAACCTTTACAAAACATTTCTGCAGAATCGTGACTACCGTAATCCAACGTACCATATCATAGAAGGTCGAGTCATATCACCGATTCGTCTCAGGGCACTTGTCAACCTGGGTCGCTTGCTTACTCTCCTGCGCCCTCAAGCCGTCGCAAAGCATGAACACACTCTCGAGGAGTGCAGATGCAGATTAGAACGATCGTGCAGATATGTCCACGCTGAGATTAAAAAATATGAACCACCGCGTTCATACTTTGCGGAAAGCGCACGCAATGGGCTGTAGATATTTTTCCACCCCACCCCTTAGGCTGTCTCCAAGGCGACTTAGAGTACATGCCGTACAAGCCCAGAAGCGCTTCTTGCGTTTCGAGAGCGCCACCAGTTTCTTCGACCTTCACCGCTCTCGTAGCGGTACGCTTGTCTCGCACCATTGCGACAGCGCTTCGTCGCAGCTACACGTCGACCACCGTTATATAAGGTCCACAATTTTCTAATTTGATTATTCTCACTATAGTGCTACATTTGTAGAGGTCATGGGCTTGCTACAAATCCTACTGTCATGATTTCAGAACTTCCCACTACACTGGAAAATAACTGGAAACAACTGGCACCCACTAAACCACATAGGACTGACTTAGAATTTTCATTGCCGAGACAGCTTATTGTTAGACTTTATATATAGAGAGGATTTCAATGCACGACACAACAACATCAATATATTAAAAATTCATTCAACAACAAACAAGAACAATTCATTTAAGCAACGCTTTCATCGGTGTGCTTTCCCTTGAGTATTCCGAGTGCCTTGGCACGTCCGGCAGCTTTCCTTTCGACGAGATCACGACGATCCTTGTCTAGCTTCAGCTTCGTGAGGGCGACCTGAAAGCGTTCGAAAATGCCGTATTAGTCTCATAAATAAGCAATTTCAAACACGGTAATGATCTCAATGAAAATCAGTGAGTTGTGAGTAGTTAGAAGATGGTCTCTTAGGTCGCCGTTTCATACATGATGCAGAAATGCAGAACCACGGAATGTGCAGAACTGCGGAATTTGCAGACATGCGGAATTGCGTGAGAACCGCGGAACTTGCAGAAAAAGAAAATATGTCTATCGATTTCAAAAACCGTGGAATATGCAGAAGTGCGGAATTTGCAGAAATGCCGATGGACCGATCGATCCCTATCGCTTCTTTGTCCGCAATTTCTGCATGTCGGCAAATTCTGCGGATTTGAAGAAATGCAGTTTATGTCAGCATCGATACGTATTATTTTTCCTTTTCTGCATAATTCCGAGCTCTGCATAATCGCATTCCTGCATCATGTATGAACGGCGGTTCTAAATTTGCGAAAAACGGCGAGTTAACAAAAATTACGAAAACGGTAGAAACTGAAGTTGATGGGGGCCAACGCCTGCCAGGCGCGACCGATAGTTGATTCTTTTGCTCGAGACAGCTCAGCCAGAGCTCAGTGACGACCAGCGGTCGTACCGCTCCGACCTCGTCTTATGAGGCAGAACATGGCACACTTCTTCGCGCTGAGGTGTGGCCCTGATTTACTAAAGTAGAACTTTTGAAGCCTTCGAGAGTTTTGGAGATTCACAAAATAGTGAATAACTGGAGCGTACTACTACAGTGCTGAAGCAGTTGAATGAGTACTAAAGACTCACCTTCACATTTCTTCGCTGGCCCGGACACTAGTTTTTTAACCAAACCTTCACCTTCCGAAGGGTGCAGAATTTCGAATGTGCGCACAGTAAGATCCGTTCCTTTTCTCACGGTAGATTCTTTGTCAACATGGATAACGAACTTCTTACGGTAACAACGGATTACTCGTCCAGTGTTTCCGCGATGACGACCTCGCATTACGATAACCTCATCGTCTACTCTGAAAAAATTTGAAGACTCAGTATAGTTCCTATAATTAAAGGCAGAAGATCGCTAAGGGAGGCAAATTTTTGGCACTATTTACCCTTTACTGCCCCAACCATCCAGAATTGAGCCAGTTTCTGACCGACTTTTTTCTCCGTGGACAGATTTGGCTCAAATGTTGTCTCCTTGGGTATTTTGACCTCATGAATACGAATCTGACATTCGCTTAAACCGAGCGGATGTGATATTAGTGTTGAGGAGGTTCCATGCCAAAAGGAATTTATCATGATCACCCCGGTTTACACAAGATCTTCTAACCTGGTCGACCTCCAACCCTTTTCAAACGTTTAAGAATTCGCCAAATATACCGCTAAATACATTGGCCACCGATAACGACCAAACCCTCCATAGAAATGAAACTGCTGTCACACCTTGCGACAGTGAACAACTGAAGAATTGACGAAGTGCAGAGTCAGATATCTTAGTATCTCTCAAATATCCCTTTCCATCAGATTTTCACAGTCGCACGGAGTGCGTCGACATTCATTTTTCTGATCAAAATTTACCTACGAAATATACCCACAAAAGTTACCGAATTGGGATTGATCGGATTCCGTGTTTAGCACGCAGTTCCTTGGTGAGTGGAGCGGACATAATCTTCCTTCTTTCGTGAGATGGAGCATTGAAGTGTTGTTTACGGTTCTTTCCGGAATCGCGGGAAACTGCAGGATTGAACTTCATTGTATACCCTGGAATGACTAGTTTTATTTTGTAGAGGTAAAAAAACCACCAACCACTCAACACGGAACTTAAGAACGTTTCTCAGTAGTAATGGTGGTACAAAATGCTCCTCAAAATCCACAGAAACAGCAGCACAGCCTGCAAAAGGAGATGCGCCGTCCATCAAGCAGGGTACGACACCGCCTCCCCTTAATTCCTCTACAAACGTGGGAATGTCTAAATGCAGACAGAAAAGAGTAGTAGTTGGACTAGAAAGCAATAAAACAAAGCTGGTATTAAATTAGGATCCGAGCGAAGTGCAAATTTGCGAAAACCACTTTGAGGCACGGTAGAGAACTCCTTGTTCCACTCGGGACCACAGCGACAATGCGTCATATCCTTCCTATAGATTGACGGTTTTCAAGTTTTACAGGTGGTCGTCACCTTTTCAATCACATTTTCGTCCTTGTGTTTTTTGCAGAAGACCAACCATGAAACCGGATATCAAGGATCGTGACTACATGTATAGGCTTATTATTGGGTGGGTTTCGGTGTCCGAATTAGGTTTTTAACCCTTCAGATGAAGGTTTCCTTTCTGTAGTAATCAAACTTATTGTTTATACTTCAAGTCAATTGTTCTACGATGGACATCAGCAACTGGCACTATCCCTTGCCCAGGCTATTGGATGTGCAGCTCAACCGCCACCACCTTCTGACAAATTGTTTCGTCTTGTTTCGATCGCAAAACAATTCGTCGATGATCCTGAATCAAAGGAGAAACAGGCTAATATGCAGGTAATCTTCGATTTATTTCCTTATGGTATTACTTTGATTCTTTTTGAATTTCATCTCTGGATTTAATAAGTCAAAGTAGTTCTGTCATTGTCCATTCTAGATATATGTATTTGAAGCCCTGAAATATTGGGCAGTTGTCATTAGTTATGCTACAGATGAGGCTGAAAAACGCTTTCTGATTATTGGCAAGTTGACGTGCTTTGCTCTGGACTAGACACTTGAGTTTATGGCGGGATGTTATAGCCTACATCGCTGAGCCTTATGCAACTATGAAACATCTATTTGACCTCACAGCATCGGCTCTCGGCGCTACGCAGGCGTTAACACGATGGTTCGTGTTAATCGACTTGGCATCTTCATTTTTTGGCGCCGTCGGTTGGGGGGTGGGTGGGCGAGTGGAAGTGGGTGCGATCTTCGCATCGCTACTGTTCCATTGCCGTTAGAGCAATCAAGTGGGGCTCTGTGGAGATGCTTGTGAAGTCCATGAAGCGATATCCTAAGTGCCAATTTTGTAGAGAATACTTGTCAGCTGCCGTGTAAAGCAATGAGACGCGCCTCGATGGGAAGCAGCGAAAACTGAATGCCCTACCCACACCCCCTCCCAAGCCAAACTGCGCCCATTTTCAATTTCACGGTATGCTGACTGGTATTTGGTGGCTTGGAAAACATCTTTGTGTGTACCATGGCTTTCCAGTCACTAATTTGAGGCTAGTTTAGGCTGGACCTAGAAGACATTCTGCAGCTACGTTCTATAACATGCGCTTATTAAGACGAATTCCAAGTCCGAATCGAGCAAGGGGTCCCGGTTTCGCTGATCAAAGTATTCTCGTTATTATAATGTTATACCTATTTTGTGGGAAGGGTACACCAGCTGGTTCGTGTTGAACGTTTGAAACCGTGTGAGCTCTCCGCAATCTCAGACTGATCGAGTACCGGGAGTACCGGGAGTTCTCCAGCGGCAAACAAGAACTCCTATGGGCAATGGAAAGGCATTCATCTGTTTGGTAAGTTATCAAGCGCTTTTTGAATAGTATCCCTAAAGGGTTGCACTGTTTCATAAAGGCAGGGCACAGTATTGCGATAGGTGAAATGGTGGTGATTACGGAGATTTATGGGAAAAGTCCCAGCGGCGCCGAAATAAAAGTCCCTGGGTGGAGCGTACGTTGAAAGCAGTCTGTATTTGTGTCCTCAAACACTCCCGTTCCTCTCCGCTATGCCTTTTATCGGCAATTTCTGCCTGGAAAACAGTAATTTGTGGCAGTAGCCTGTCGCTCATACCCTGATCTATCCTATGTGATTTGATGTGACATAAGGGTATATTCTTTGAATTTATTCACGTACGGCTGTCGCCAGCAGGAATCGGCAGATTGTTCAATCATAAATTGGATGTTGAAAGAATGATTGCTCGCGAGGTGAGAGGTGAAATAAGTGAAAATGGACCCGATGCCAATCATCCTGTCATTCGAACACTGTACGATCACCTTGATGTGAGTTGGTTTTTTGGACATTGATATTTTCTTAACATTTTGAAATGCTTCCGATTGAGTATATGCCAACTTTATACTCTACAGCTATTGCGATAGTCTTGTCTTTGTCAAAATTGACCCATCCCCTTGTCAAAACTGACTCATTCCCGGTTTACTAACACTTCGACGCCCTTGAGCTAGTTAGTGTTCCCATTATTTATACCTCGTGTAACTTACTCACTAGTTAATTGACTTTTTTCGCCTCTTTTTATCTCAATCCTTTTTACGACTCTTGCAAAACATGCTACGCACGTTGAGAACTCTTGTCCAAGCCTAGGAAAGAAGGAGCTCCGGGTAGGTGAACCAACTTCTTTGGATGGAATATGAGTTATAGACACAAAAGTCCCAGTTTTACACAGGGTCCTTTAGAGCTGATAACCTTGGGAGGGGAGGGGGTTATCTGTAAGCGCTTATCATCATACCAAATCGTATAAACTGTATACAGTGTATACCGGACGACGTTGTCAACACCCTGTAGGCTTTGTTATCTCCTGTCAACCACACTGTAAAAACCTGCTAAACTTGTCGAAAATTTGGAAAAAAAAGGTCGAGAAATGACGTTTTCAAGACGGTGGTACGATTTCGCCACGTTTGACTGGAGTTCGCAGGGCACCTGACAGGACGACTTGAAGGCTGAAACAAGATTGTGAAAAAGCAAAAGAAAATGCAAAGATAAAGGCAAACCCCTCCTCGCCCCCGTCTTCACCCAAGGCTACTAGCGCCCTCCTTCATGTCCCCCACCCTGCCGAGGCGAACAGTGCCTTGAATCTCTCGAACAATGAAACGTGAATGTTGTAGCGCCATGAAGAAATAAGATGCCGTCAGTTTTCGTTATTGCATTTTCAGGAAGTCACTGTTGTCACGTTCCATCCTCGCGAACAAATCCTGGTGTCCGGTTCCACCGATAAAACTGTTAAGCTTTTTGATTTCTCCAAAACTGCTGTGAAAAGAGCGATGAAAACTCTATCAGTAAGTTTGACTGCTACCACTTTTTCAAGAGTTATTGCATTTAAACGGGGCTACTCGAGAAGTTGAATTTTCAGGAAGTGTTCCCGGTAAGAGCTCTGTCATTTCATCCTGGTGGAGAGTTTCTGCTAGTCACTACCGATCATCCTACTATCCGCCTTTACAATGTAGAGACAGCTCAGTGTTTCGTATGTTCTGCTCCAGGTGACCAACACAAGGATGTTGTTATGGATGTGAGCGCTTGCCTTTTTTGACACA